>CM019754.1:29712342-30012342 GCA_009761765.1 Phenacoccus solenopsis | reverse complement strand
GCGAGCGAAAAACGAGCGTGGAAAAAATACGTTAAAAAATCAACGCTAACTTGACCAATAAACAGGAAAGAATGCTCGTCTTTGTATGAAAGATAAACGAACGAGAAATTCGAAGAAAATTAATCGTATCTAGCATGTAATAGAAAAAAAGTCTTGACATGTTACCTTGTTAGAATTTATCGACTTGCGGCGATTCTTTTGATTTCGTAGCGGAAAACTGCGTAGATAGAAGTGCGAAATTTCATTCGAGTCTCGATGATGGACTTAGCGCGTCATTTATAACTAACTTCTCGATGGATTTCGTTTTTAATAGGGTTTCCTGGGTTTTTGCTTTTCCTTCTTTCAGCGCTGAATTCTTTCATGAGAATTTCGTATCGAGCTGAGCCAGTTGACGCGCATAATAGGTTCATTTTATTCGAATATATTCGATAACATTTCGTAGAAAAAAATGTAGGGAGGTAATTCGATAAATCAACATGAGAAAATTACGAGCATCAATTAGAAATGGAAATTATTCCTTAAAAATAATAAACTAGATAATGCTAAAAATTTCGTAGTCCTATATTATAAAATTTTCAGTGATAAAATTATTATGATTTAAATGTAAATTAATGAATAATTTTTATTCAAATGAAATCAATAAAAAAGAATGAGCCAAACGTAATGATTAATCTATTAATATTGAACGAAAAATAATTCTCGATTCTTGCATAAAACTTGTGATTAGCTGAATTCTTCATCACCAATTGCCTACGTTCACTCTTAAATTTACACCATTTTCAAAGCTTAATTTTTTATCTCCTTTTCTACTTATATAAAAATTTCTCGATTAAAAATTGTAATAAGCGCATGTTCATAACACCGATGAGTCTACTGCAATAAATCAATAAATGAGGAATTTTTGGGCTCGTTGTTACGCTTTCTCACGTATAAAAATTTATGCAAACGTTGTCCCAGTTCGTACACATACACGACAAAAAGCCACAGAATCCTATCTCGAAAAAAAAAAAGGTAAAATTATAGGCACAATAATTTGTATCGTGTCGAAATAACCATTACATTCTGTATCAGCATATGCCCGTACCCTTACCGAGCGAGAATCAAATTTATGAGAAATACCACGCGAATATCACCTTAAAAGCATTACTTTAGTTTCGTACAGAATGGAAGTTAAAAATAACGACGAGATTTGTCGTGTACGTATTTTTACCATTGGAAGATTAACGTACGTTATTACGCCATTCTAAAGGTATGAAGCGTTCGCGAATAAACGAAATAGATTTTAATTACTACCTACGTAGTACGTAGGTACCTATGTAGATATGCATTACGCCGCCGAGTTCACCATTCGTACGCGACTTTATTAGAGACATTCATAAAATGAGCTATTAAATAAGCGTAATCAGCTTCATACGTTATACTTGGTTTATATACGACGGAATTTCTTTATTAAATTTTTTTTACGTTGTATTCGCTTTACGTCCGAGTATTACGTATTTTCGCGATTTTCGTTATTACGAGCGAATTTTCGGTTACGACGAGATTTATTAATCTTCAGAAAGAAGTGCGTTTAATAAACGTATTTGATTCTTTTAATCGGATTTTACGGTCGGGATGAAATACGAAATGTTGACCGCTCTACTGCTTCTGTATCCCTCATAAATGCCTCGATTACGAGATGCTACTCCTCGGTCGAGAGCAGGTAACACTGCGTCGTTCGATTAACACTGAGACAACACGTACGTGAACGATGAGCGATAACGTGTTTTTGGAAAGAATTTTAGAACGATAATCGAATCCGATAATGTTCACAAGTCTTCATTATTACCTCATCATTCAAAAACTCCTCATGATTTAGCATACAGCAATGAAATTTATAAGCAGGAAGAATCGCTACTCATTATGATTGCTCAATCGTTAAAAAAACAAGAGAAATTACATAAACAAACGAGTAAGCACATTCATTTCCCCAGTTTTTTTAAATACTTAATACGTATATACTTTATACTAATATTTCATCACTCATTCCTCAGATGAACTTTTGAAAGCCTTGCTGGTAAAGAATAATAATACTTCGATCAATGATGATGAGTGTAATTATGAAGAAATTGAAAAATTCGTGATAAGTGAATTGAAATTACCTCTCAAAACCAAAAATGAATTTGTAAAAGCTAATAAGATTTTAGAAAATGAAGATATTGTTCAAAAATTTGTGAGTATTCATTATTATAACCATTACCATATATTGCCCCCCCCCCCCCATTATAATATATTATCTTTAAACTGAAAATATATATATATTGCTTATTTATCTCTCAGGTTTGTTTTATTGCGCATATCAAAAAAAATGTAAAAATGAAAAATATTGATAAAATAACGAAGCACGTTGCTGCCATAATATTCCACGAAAAGATCATTGATGAATATTCCTGGAAAGGTGTTCCAGGAAAAAAGGAACCCCTTTGGGGAACAAAAATCATCTCGTTATTAAAAAGTAACTAGATTTTCTTTCATATTAATAGAAACATTTTAATAATTACCTGCTAAGCAAAAAAGGTGAAAATCTTTATTCATTTACTAGCATTTAGTTATATATCATTTCATCGATGTTTTCAGGTGCCCTTGGAATAATAGAAGCTAACAAGATAGAATTCGAGAATGCCATTCAAAAATTTTTGAAGACTAAAATGGACCAAAATAGACTGAGAACTCAATAACACCTATATTCTTCTATAATATTATTCCCTATCTAATAACCCGATCACTATAATTATGTGTGTAATAGGTACCTATAGTTCGACAACTTTTTTAAATTAATATTTCTGTACCTACATTCTTGAAATTTTAATTGTTCTTTATGAATGAATTATAATAAAATATTCGAAGTTGATTTTATTAATAATCTGTTCAATCTCTTCTTAAAAAGCATACTGAAACGTAAACGTTTACGACTCATGTACGCGTGCGTGTTTCAATTTTTTTTAATTCAAACTGCTAGCGTTTCTGCCAATGAATAAGTGGCTTAAAAGTATGCAGTATACCTGTGAAAAAGCAAGCGTTTCTGCAAAGAGTTCAGCATGTAGAAATGTCAGCGTTTACGTATACTTTCAAGCCAACTATTCGCAAGCTGAAACGTAAGCGATTTTTTCAAAAAGTCCGAAAACACGCATGCGTATGCGTGTCGTAAACGTTTGCGTTTTTGCTTACTTTTCAACCAAACTTTGTCAATAGGGTTAAGCAAAACGACTCAATGAACAATATGAAAACTGCTACATAAGGATGGTATGTATAATCACACAATGAATGACCATTCATCATGTCCTGAAAAATTCATGGTGCAAATTCTATAAAGCTGGTGAAATTTAAAAAAATCCTGTACTAAAGGATGTTATGTTGAAAACAAAAACAATATTTGAAGAGCTGATAATTAATTAATTAATAATCACTGTTAGAACGCTAATGTAGAATATGATAGACCTAACGGGGGTTCTAACCCGGGACCTTTTGATTGCTGGTCAAACGTGCAACCTTCACGCTACTAGTGCAACGAACCTTTCGAGCGAAACATATCATATATGGCTGGATAACTGTAGCAGGTGTAAGTACAACGCACATAACCACGCAATGGAAGGAGTCTGTTAATTGCTTCAATGATGCACCTTATTAATAAAATTTTAGGATTTTCAATCTTGGTACAAACGACCAGGAGGAAAAAGCCGAAGTCGAGTGGTAGCGCAGCCCATAGTCTGTGCTGCGAGTCGATTCACAAAACAATAAAGTTCCAAGTCCATAATATATTATATACATAAATGGTTTCGTTTGATATTTTGAAAAATTTATGCGAGTACCATACATATATGCTTTGTTTTTATTTATTCTCGATGTCTATATGTTTTGTTCATGTTCGAGATTTTTTTGTTTGTAATTTTCTTTGTTTATTTTGTTTTAATGAAGTATGTGCGATGCTTACTTAGGTGTATACTTGGAGCGTGAGCAAAGCTATACAAAACATGAGTCATAACTAATAAACAGCAGAACTGAACAACTGCGAATAAAATCTCCGCATCTAACCGACGCACGAATATGCTTCACCGATGGGAATGCCGAAATTCGAGGAAATAATATTATCGATCTTATTTAAAAGCGGTAATACGTTGGTTAATTTAGATTTGGATGTTAACAAATTATACACTAAGCGCCCGGGTTGCATAGGGAGTAAAGTGAAATACGAACCGGCTACGATTAGTTTACTAAGAGTATGTCTAAACGAATTAACTTGACATGAAAGCCACCGGCAGCATTAGGCCTCCGTCAATGTCAACTCTTTAACCCTATCACCGACGAACACATTCCAAAACGGCTTATTTTTACCACCGACCGCATTCGTCAATTAGAAATCGCAACATGATGACCTAAAAAGGAAAAAAACACCGTCGCATCGCGGATCAACTTTTCGTCGATGCTTCGAAGCGTAATAACGAAAATTTTCAACAGGAAAAAATAAGCGATTGTCGGCGATACAGCCGCATCGTGCGGTACTTCGGTATACGCTACTTCGAGGGCTTTCATTTCTAGTAGGCTTGTTCGACGCGCTTTAGAGCACCTATTCGTGATACTCGTTCGTTCGATGACATTCGTTACAAAAATCGCGGATATAATTTGAAAAAAAAAATCTGTGAAATAATCTTTTCACGATGTTGCTGACTAATTCATTTTTAATTCTCTACAGTGTAGTAGAATTCTGCGAACGGTTCGCTTCGGTCGTTTCAATTCTGTAATCGGATCGAAAACTCGCGAAATATGTTCGAGTGTTTCAAATTTCGTTGTTAAGACGAAAAACTAGATTTAAAAAGAAATCCAAAACTTCGACCAGCAGCCGCGTAGCGGTGAATAGAGCTCGTTTCTTAATACCTAATTTCGAAAGATTTCTCCTCAAACTCTACCACAACTTATAAGAATTCCGCTTTCGATACTTCAATAGCGATCTCGTTCAGCGAAACCGCGCCAATTTATACGCTCTTATACCCAATGGTACTTTGCCCACTACTATAGAATTCTCGACAATAGAGAATTTTTCGTCTTCGCAGCTACGATGCAAGCTACGAGCAAACGAATTAAAAATATCGATCTATTTCGATGCCTCGCTTCACCATGTTGTATGTATATCATTATACGTTATCTTAGCGCGAGCTGGTTAACGAGAATCAAACCTCTAGGGTAAACGGTGATATTCGGCGCAAATTCTATGCCACTTCGCGCCCCATACATATCAACCTATAACACGCGACGTGTCGTCTCGTACTTCAATCAGCCGCTTTTCGAGATGACATTTCTTCCCATACCTATAAGCACTAGTATTCTATATACCTTTTTATCGTCAAATCGTTACTGCGATGTATTCGTAATGGGTATACCACATAATATGACTACATTTGCAATAAGTGGAGGAATCGCCAAATGGATAGAAATACAACGAAACTCTATTTCGTTCGTGAACTACGAAAGAATTCATTTATTTATCCATTGCATTGTTAGACTCTAGTGCAAGAAATGCGTAAATACATGGTGTTCCGTGTCGAGCGTACCACGCGTAAACCATAAACGCAGCAACTCAAATTACATTCATGTACATATATGGTGGGTATACTTGCCCAAAAATTTGAAGGGTCTGAGAAATACAATTGTAGGATAGCGAAAATTAGGTAGAGAAAAAATGCGGAGTCAAAATTAATAGGGAAAAATGGTTTAATCATTAAAAAATGATCGACAAACGTCACTTAAACGAAAAAAAAGATCAAACAAAAAGAAAGGTACGAGTCCAATGCATATGATGGTGCATTCAACCAGATGAGCGATGTATTGTGGAGTTAATTTATTCCTCTTCGGTACTTTAGCTATAGATTCAATCAAAAACGTATATACATATGCAACCATGATGGGGGTGGTACATCTAAATTTCACGCTACTGGTTCAAGGCGTGAAAATTTCTTAGAAGGGAAGTTGAAAAATAATAAAATAAGAAATAAATGTGCATAATTTGTTTAGATGTTCGATGGTTCGTTCGGTGCGGCATCTCGAGTATCCGATTCATCAGAAGAAAAAAAATGAACACATGGAAGTCGTAATCGACGCGTTCGAAGCGTCGATGGCGTAACCATGGAGAGTGTTTTTTTTGAAAATTTCCCAAATCTGGATTTCGTTCGGTGTTGGTAATTCGTTTTGTTTCAGTAAGGGTAATTTAAAAGGAAAGTCGTAAAATTGGGAGAATTAATGGTCGCATATGCGACTATTTCGGCGTTGGCGTTATCAAAAGAAGCGTCTTCGGAGTGGTTCTAAGTATGGGCCGAGGCGGAATTTTTGGCACATTTGGGAACTAAAATTCTGAGAAAATCGCCATCTTTTTGGAAGGGATGGATTTTTGATGGGAGTGTTGTTAGTGAAGCGAGAATCGGAGATCTTCAGTTAGTTGGGAGTTGAGGTTGAAGTCGGTTTTCGAAGAGTTGAAGTTAAACCATCATGGTTTTTATTTTTTTTTCTCTTCGTGTTTAGTTTTATGGATAAAAAAATGTGAATGTAAGGGAGGTTGAAGATGAGATATATGGTGAAAATACAAAAAATCATTGTAAAAAATGGCATGAGATTTTTCAATTTTTTGTTAATTATTTTTGAAATTGCACCATTAAGGACCTTCTTAAAAACTTATAAGTTACTTGAACTCACTTCATCATATCACACTACAACCACCTTTTGAGGTGAATAACCCTTCTTCTTTCTCTTCAAAATCATGTGTAAAAGTGAAATTCGCATACAACATACTTCTCATTCATCATGCGAGTCCACAATTTATGAAATCTGGCATGTGCATTCTACTCCAAATGCGGGATAAAAAAATTGGAAAATCAATAACTATTCCTCGACCCAAGATGTATGGAAATGAATTTTACCACCTAAAATTTTTCAGACGTAAGAGTTCGCATATTTAATTTTTTGATGGAGCAGAAACCTTCGTACAGGCATTATAAACCAAAATTCCTAATTCAAAAATCGACAAAATGAAATTCTAGTCAGTTCCTCTTCATTCTAAATTATTCTCTTATTTCCTAACTCGCATTTTAAGTGATAAACAACCAAAAAGAAAAATTGCCAACTTTTAAAATAATATTTTGAAAGAAAGAAAGAACAGGAAAAAAAACTTCTACACCTAAAAGAGGAAAACTTTAATTACCCTTTTTTAAAACAGCGCTCTGCGCTTCGGTTAAAGAGATTTTAAGCGTAAAATCACGTCTTCTGCGTACAGCTAAATATAGGCTAATTATACGAAAATGCCGAGTCAACGCTTTATCGATAAAAGGGACAAATTTCGAGTATTATTTTAGACTGATTACAAAATGAAGTATTACGTGTAAGCTGCTTGAAGGGGGTTACCGTTGAAGCGCGCGTCATTGCGCTATTAATTTCTAGACCTCGTTTTATCTCGTTCGATGCATTCAAGCGGGTGCAAAAAAGTAACACCGTTGCCCTAGTTAACGAAAATTCCAGGCCGCTCAATTAACCCGGTTATTTCCATAGTGTAACGAACTTCGTTTGGTGCTTCGATTATCGTCTGGAGGAGAGTTTCTTTGAAGACAATGAACGGTCTTGCGCGTCCGATTCAAACGGAAGTAATTAGCCAAGATTACTGCGGAGATTTTCCATCTACGAGGTTGATGATTTCAAAAAACTACGACAATAACACCACCATCCGGCGATAAAGCTGCGTCAACTAGTCCTTTATTTATTTCCTATCCGATAGCGAAACCATCGAAAAACAATGAAAATAATTCGTCCATCAAGACAACTCCAACTTGCTTGAAAGTAAGATCAGATGAACAACCTAAACTCGAATTCATGATAGATTTTCTTGCACTCTTGTGAATGTACATATTCATATTAATGAAAGGCAAAACTATAGATATATTAAATTTTAAAATTAATTCCATTTTGCAGTTGGAACTTAATAGAATTAGAACACGTGAAACGCGAAGACCAGAATATTTTATATATTGTATAGAAAATGAAAAGAATACGGCTTCAAGATGATATCGACCGCGTGAACGAAAAATCGGAAAAACTCTTAGCGTGGACAGCATAACCTATAAGAGGTATACGAATTGAAGCCTCCATTTAAAAAAGCACCATAGTGCAAATTTAGGAATTTTTTTTATTGCATTTTTTAATGTAAAATTTCACGAAAAAAAAACTAAAAAAATATTTATTTTGCATTACAATTGAGATTTACCCCTTTTTCTTGCATTTTTAAATCAAAGGTTTTCAATGATTTTGTTTAAAAAACAACCATAGTCCCACCCAATTAGAATCGTTCTGGACTATGGTTGTTTTTTAAAAATAAGTTCGTTAACGATGTAACGATTCACATGTCACATAATATAACTACTGCTTGCAGTTAGTTTGGTATCTTTATCCAGTTGTTTTCGACTGTGTTAGAAAACTTTTTAAATTTTGATTGAAAAGAATGGCTAATGGAGATAGCAAACTGATATCTAACGAGCCAATGCCAAAAAAAGGGAAAGAACAACCACAGGCTGAAATGTTTGTAGAGGAAGTTGAGGCGTGGGTTGAATTACTTTTATGTATTGAAGTCACAACTCGTTCAAAATTGACTACTTGCGCTTAAGGTAGGACTTATGCTCAAGTTTTAGCTGAAGGATATTCATGTAGGAAGAGACCTGAAATTTCAGGCATTGTAAAACATTACATGCCAAAACACAAAACTCGTATCATTTGTCATGAAAACCTTGATATCATCAAACTATCAATCCATTCTCAAAAGACAGCGCTCGTATTTAGATCATAAAAGAAATGAATATTCCATTTTTCAACAGTAGAAAAAAGAAATGAAAAATATAGCTACCTAATAAATTATTGAATGACTAGATGTAGAACTACAGAAAATGTAACGTATTAAAACGAAAGAAGCTTGCTTTATATACAGTAGCTGTTATTCCTCTTTTTCAAGTTTCGAATTTCCAATCTTTGAGATCCTAGGTTGAAACACTCTTAAGAAGACGAATCATCACCGAAAATCAAAGTAGAATGAAGAATAAATCTGTAGCGATGTTCTCTTTATTTAATATTATTCCTCAGCACCATTGTTATAATTAACAAAGAAAATTGAAATCAATGAGAAATAATATATATTCTAAATAAAATGACATACATAAAATGACGACAATTTTAAAGTATACTATACTGGAACCCAAAATTGCGATTTTTTTCATTTTATTGATACGAATCTAGAACACTGATAAAGGTTATTTTCAGTTTAAAAAATAACCATAGTCCAATGTTATATAAAATTTTGTTTAAAAAAGAACTATAGTCCGGAACCTCAATTTTTATATTTCAGATATCGAGAACTGGAGAGAGTATTTAATGGTGAAACTTGCTCCGTGAGCTTTCATGTCACATTTCGAGATAGTCTTACACAACCCTAACCTAATTTTCAATTGCGAAAACGTTCCCCGCGTATTATTTTATTCCCCTGAAAAATTCCATTTTTGGACTATGGCGTTTTTTTAAAAGGACGCTTCAATTTATTATGGAGGAATTATTTGTAGCGAAAAATATAGAAAGTTTTTTGTCGATGTTTTGTATTGATGAGTGTGAACTGACTAATAAAAAACCAATAACCAATATGATGGTAAAAGTAAGACATGGAGAGAAGAAAGAATGAGTCCATAAACTTAGTCAGCGTCATAATTTACATAAATAAAAATTTTCCATCCTCTTTTGAAAAACAATGAACTTTTGAATGTTAATCTCGCAAATAAAACTCGTATACTCATACAAATAACCGCGACACTTGCCTTATCCCAAGAGCCGGAAGCAACGCATATTTCCATATGCTTTTTTCTTTCATTACTTTTAAAAACGATCGAACGGCCCCAATGCCCGAACGTCCGGCATCCGCATCGCATAAACGCGATAAAGGAAATTCGAAATTCTCATTTTAGCGCTCCACTATTCTGGCCGGTTATACGATATAGGGCGCGTTTCAACATATAACGAGCAATTATCCGCAAGTTCAAGTGTAAACCAATGCACAAGGGTACGCCGGGTGCGAAAAAGAGAAATACAATGAAATAAGACGTGATTTTTCTGTTCGAGGGAAACGCCATTTGGCATAACGAAGTTCATTTTCGCGCCAATAACGGGTAGTTATAGAATTTAATAGGATGGTTAGCGGCCGAATATAAACGCGGATGTCCGGCAATAAAGAACCCGCGCTGTTCGCGAAGGTGGACGCAGCGAAGTACGCGCCGAGGCAATTTTTACCTTTTTGAAATAAGATACGCGCTATTAAAGCACTCCTTGGGGAAATACCGCCAGACCGACGTCCCGATAATGAACCGACGCGCATATTTTTCTCGATTCGAATACAAAAAAATGAAAAATACATAAAATGTATATTTCAATCGCATAATGTCACGAGCCGTTCTTATCGATTTCACATACGACGTTTCAATCTTCGTACTCCAACATTGTTAACATAAGGTAACACCCGTCTCATTCAGGTTTCGCCAAATTAACGTTTTGGTTGAATTTTTGATAAGAAAATATAGCTATTACAGCATACAGTATTTGGCTCAAAATGGCCAAGAAGAACAAAATCATTTTCAAGTTAAAACTCAGCTAAAAACAAATAAATAAAAACTGGCAACGTAATACTCGTAAATTAACATTATTTTAGCTATATATAATACGTTAATTCAGATGGGAACCCAAAATTTCGTCAAAATCGGATCAGTAGTTACGGAGGAGAAGAGTCACAAAGGAAAAACTCAAACCATGCAGATTCATATATATATATATATATATTGAGTTACGTATAAAAGTTGGATCCCTCGAAAAACAGTGAAAGTTGGATCCACCTTAAAAAATGGTTGTAAGAGCTATTTGCCTCCAGCAAACAATTAAATGTTATTTTTCCGTTTTATGAGTGAAAAAAACACATTAAATTGATAATTAGAATAGAAGTTATGATAAAAAATTTAATTGGAAGTATATGTGAGAGTTGACTCCATGCTTCAAAAAGGCTCCATGAGAAAGTGGATACCGTATACGGAGCTGTATATTTAAATATACATTTACAGAGAAAGTCGGCTCCTCCTGCCAGGTATGCCACTGGATAGAAGGCGCCTGGGCGAAACTAATGCATGATTTGTGAAAGTCAGCTCCATATACGGTATTCACTTTCACATGGAGCCAAATTATAACTGCTTTTTTACATAGCGGGAGCTGACTTTCATATGTAACCATAATTATTATATATATTAGGATATATGTTTGGCTGCTTTCCCGTCTCTTTTTCTTCTTTTTTTTTTCATATTGTGATTCCTTTTAATAATAAAAACATTTTAAAATTAAAATTTCTTAATTAACCAATTAATTCTAATGTAACGTGGGAGGTGGGTTCAGTGGTTCCTCTGTAAAGGGGTTTCATCGAGCTTCAACCACCGCAATGCTACAAGCTCTGCTTTAAAGGCTCACGTTGAGTAGCATAGTAGCCATCGATCTGCAATTCTGAACTGGTAGAGATTAAAAACTCAGCTCCAGTAATGCGGTATAGTTGCTTACCTCTTTTAAAATTTTCGCATACAACCTACTCACATGTGCGAGCAAATCTCGATATGAACGTGACGTCTAAGAATCGGAACGTTGAATCGTACAATAATACCTCTTTTCAACGCGTCTCTAAACGTCCTCGCCTTTATTTTCATCAAAAAAAAAAAGCATTATTCGCTTCATTCCATTTTCGAATCGTCTGTCAACCGAAAGATAAGAAACGCACGACTTGCATAACCCAAAGCCAGAATCTTAGACGGGGTAGCAAACCACACCGTGACCTTACCATAATCCTACATCTCCGGGTTGCAATTACAAATCGAAGCCGACCGTTTACCGCGTCCGCTAGATTTTCGCCGCGTTTCCATTTAATAATACGTTATTTCGTATTTATCCGGTATAGTACGGCGTCGGCTTTAATACGTCCAACTATGGGCCTTCACAAAGGCGGCGTAGAATTAAAATTTATATTTTCGCGAATAATACGCTACAAAACTAGAACGGCCTGTTGCTGGCGCCTACACCGTATTAATCTACACCAAATAATATTACCGAAGCCAATGAATATATTCAGAAAAGCTGACGTTAATTTGCGCAAATTCTACAAATAAACGAGATACCCGGGATTAATGCAAATTGCTAACCCTTTACCTTAATTTTATCGCAGTAAAGCGCGAAAATTTCTTCATATCGGAGCGTTCAACGGTGTAAAACGTATTCGCATTCATAAATCTTTCGCCAAACTTACTTTTTAAAGCCTGGTCTTTGCGAAAATTAAAATTAACGTCCTAGTTTACAATTCTTACCATTAGTTTAAAAATACTCCAAAGTAAATTTAAAAGCTTATCGAGATTATATATGATGGGCTAATTTGACCGAACGAGCAGTTTCACCGATTATCAACTCGGTGGTGAGTGGAATACCAACTGCGATTCGAACGAATACAAAAGCTGTCTCAATTGTATACTGATGAATTGAGGGAAGGTAATCAACTGAATCGAGGTGACAAGGGTTCAGTTTTTTGCTATTAGAAAAACTTGAAGATATAAGAAAGGATTTCGTTTTAGACGTAAATTCAATATGCGACGTAGAAGATCGAGTGATGTTATCGGCGTATGAAGAAATTAAGGCTGAAAAGAAGCCAGCATGCTATGATCACACACTTAGTTATTAATCGTGTGTTAGAAATTGCTGTTGGTAAAGGAAATCCCAATGAATTGGAAGATTTCAAGTAAACTAAAACTAAACTGATTCACTTCGCAAAAATATCTTATCTCCTTCCTTAGATCCTCCGGCCTCCTTCCACTAATTTAACCGTTTCATTTACCGTACCTCTGGCCTTTGTTGTCTGTACACGGCACGTAAAAAAAAAAGTAAGTAAATTGATATTTCATTCTAATAATTTTCACCGAGTTTGGAATTTCGAGTACTCAGTTTGTTGAACTATCAAAAAATGTGGTAATGTTCCCGTGTGAAGAAATCGAAACCTACTATACTCCTTATTATAAGAATAGTGAGGAAATATGGGAAATTACATGATCTACACAACTATGATGAAACCAATTATAAAAATTTGAAAGTAAATCACTGAAAAAATTCTTTTTACATTTCCTAACTTCTTTTTATAGTTTCTCCATGTGAAAAGGAACTAGAAAGAAAGCTCGATATTTATTTACGAAGGAAAAAATAATACTTAGGGCATTACAGACATGCATGGAGTTGTTTAGGAAGCAATTTTCATCAAATTAATTTTTGGTGCAGTTGTATAGCATAATCTCACAAACAACATACTGTAAAATATTTGAAGGTCATTCTGATAATGAAATAAATCAATTTATAAGTTCAAAAGCAAAAAAATTCTATATTCTGAACAAATTCGAAAATACGTATTCAACTGCAATAATAAATAAAATATTTATAAGATTCTAAAAAAAAGTATTCTACTTTCATCACTGTACTGTGACCCCTCACTTCACTCCAAAACGGACACTAAGGGATGCAACCGCTGACCCACGGGTTTATCGCAACCCACATTCTTATCTGTATAGCGTTTCAAAAACAAGACTTGATCTCAAATTTGTAGAAATTTTCACGCTTTGAAAATGAAATAGGTAAAAAAATCAAACGATACACCAAAGATGGCAAGGATTTACCAAATCACCGAAAAACAGACAATTAATTACGAAAGAAGCCGTCGAACATAAAAAGAAAAAGGATATATTAAACGTCCGAATGATTGATTTCAACGACTGGCACTGCTGCAAATCCATTCGGGGATCTGAAAATCTTACCAGGACTAAAACTTCGACAAGCAGCGATTTTATTAAGAGCACAGTCAAAAAAGTAAATCCAGCCGATAACCCTTCGACACGTGATTACTGTTTGAAAATAAATTCAAGCCGTCGTTAAACTGTAGACACGAGCTTTGTTATTTTAGGTACTGCCTGATTCAAATATTGAGATTAATAAATCAATTAATGAAGGCAGGGATGGCTTTAAGGGGACGGGGGACAGTCCCCTAGGATTGAAGCATAACCACTTTTCTCTCATTTGTTTTTCTATGGCTGTTCCATATGAGTAATATTATTTCACAAGTAAGAAACAACCGCATTAAATGCGCAGAATGTTTTGAATCTTTTGTCAATTATAATCGATATCGAGAACATTTAACTTCCAAAAATATAGATTTACAGCTTGAAAAAATATCATTTTCTAATAAAAGTGGTTCGTATTGACAATTTTTATGTATCATCTGTATTATTGTATCATTTTTCATTAGCCTTCTTCTTTTTTTCATCTTCAAAAAAGCCATCTAGAAAACTTCTATAGAACGACTTTTGCAATTTTATTTTCAGCTTTCAACGAATGGAAAATGAATGAAGAAATTGCGTTTTTAAAAAATTTAAAACAATGAAAGTTAGGTGAATTTAGCGATAACTGCTAATCGTAAGTGAAAATAATTCACAACGATACAAGTGATGTAGTCAAAGTATCATCTTCATATTTTCACAACATACGCTGCTATGATGTCATTAATATTTTCCTGTCATGAATTGTTGCTGTACTTATGTAGGTCCATTACAGCGATTCGCATTGGAATTGAAGAAATCATATACGTAATGAAAAACATTTATACTTCAAAAGGATTTGATAATACTGCTTAATCTAAAACATCAGTATCATATACAAAGTTGCTATAAATAAATTATAAGGCATGTCCAACGTTTTCGAAAAATATTTGAAACTGAACGTTGAATGAAGTTTTGAAAAAAGAAAGTTAAAATAATGTATAGATGTAATTAGTACTCACAATGTAGTAACAGCAATCCGAAAAGATGAACATATTTGCTCAAAACAATAGAGTGAAACTGGAACAAAATTACCGAACTCACAACCGACCACGAAAAGCTCCAAGAAGAACTACGCAACAAATAATAACTTCGAATGAAACTCGCATTGAATTGGTTTTCTATCAAGCACAGACCAGACGCACGATAAAAAAGTATTGGTTCGCGCATCATTGGTTAGTTACCACACATTAACCCTTACCTTCAACGTACACTCTAACGCGTATTACGACAACATTTCGTAGCTTAATCGAGCATAACTGCAAAAATCCATAAAATCATAAAACATTGTTTTTTCCGCATTATTTGAAAGCGGTGGAATAATATCTTTAATTTTCATCGTTTACGTGTATGGAAAGTGAAAAACACACTTTTTAGTACTCACCAATATTACTAAAAAAAAAATTATTCCAATTAGATTGAAAATTAAATTATTATAATTCATAAATTCAAAATAGAATTAATTTTAAATTTTGAAAACTACGGGTTGACACATAGCAAATTGTAACAAAATTAAATCATAAAACCTTTTCTTCGTTTCAACAATTTTGGGTTTTGATTTGAGTTTTAAACCATTTCTTTTTTTTTATGGTTACAAATTTATAAAAAAAAAATACATAATTGTCATGGAATCTCATTTTCATTGCTAAACGCGTATTTGAGCACAATGATTCTTTTTATATCGATGCTGAGTTCCCTGCGATTGCTACTGCCAGTATTCTCCCTATACGTTTCAAAATGGACTCACTTCCGATTCCTCCAAAACATAACCACAAGTCACATTATTTAATTTTGAAACATAAAAATCTCAAAGTTGATCTAGTTTGCCAAAAAAGAAGAAATTTTTTCATTTTTTAGTTTTTTTCAGGGTTTTTTGCTTCTCAAAATTTACGATTTTTCTGTTTTTTTTTTCAAGTTTTTGAATTTTTGCAAGGCCCACATTTTCCTGATGTTTTTATATCTTGAAATTCGAGTTTTTGAGCTCTGGTTTTCGATAGTTTTAATTGGATACCTTTCAGCACGGTAAAAAACAGGATTGAACGTTTCAAACCAAAGTGTTTAAAACACATTGAAAAAAAATACTAAATTTAATTTAAAACAAAATTCCTTTCAAAATGCATTTAAAACGTTGTTTTTTTTTGTTTTAAACATGTTTTTTATTCTCCTCATTTTTTCTTTAAATTCACTGCATTTAACTGAAGAAATACAAATAAAGGCTAGCAACGAAGAATTTTTTCACTGCAAAGGCATTTCTTAAATTTCGAAATTTTTTTTCAAATTTCCATTTTCAAATGTATTGAACTTTTGAGAATTTGAAAAGTCAAGGTCGTCAAGGGTAATGGCTAAATGTGAATTTTTGAATTTAATTTATATGACTTTAGTAAGGAGACCTCTTGATTATATATGGAATTATTTCAGCAAAGTCAAGGTGGATGGAATAAGTTGACTTATTTGAATTTAGTCATGACTCACAATAAGTGTTTGACGAAACTTAAACGAATGTGGAATTCTTGTGTTTCCACGTTTGTAATGCTGAAGTGAAAATTAAATATTTATGGCTCTTAATTTTTTCTTATTCAATTATGAAGTTATGATGAGGAGCATAAACATTATTTAAAACAGTTAAAAACCAAAAAAAAAAAAAAAAAAAAACAGATTTAAAAGTGTTTGAAACAACGTTTAAACAATGTTTTTAACATGTTTTTTTTTTCATGAAGGTTTTTTTAAGGTTTACCCTGGTAAAAGATAAGCAGTAATCTCCTTTTATGCTACCTGATGTTTTATACCCATTCGCAGTTTTTCAACTATTCAATTCCCATTTTTTTCTAACATTGATTATTATATTAAAAGGAATAAATTCGAAAAGCATGAAGAATGAAAAAACTACGAAAAAATAATTTTGAGGTAAAAACAATTAAAAAAAAAAAATGTTGAAAAAAATAAGTTTTTTAGTATTTCAAAAAAAGCCATGAAGGCCCTTTTTTTTAAAATCGCAATCGCTAGTTAAAATTAAATTTTCAAAATTCATCTAAGCTATTTTAAGTAATGCCACTTGCATGTATTTTTTAAAAGGAGGAGGGGGTTGAAAAAGCTGTAATTCTAGGAAGTATGTATTTAATTTATTAGCTTAAAACCACTATAGACTCTTATTCTAACTACATTCCACCCATCATTATCAGGGATCTTCGGTGTGTTAGACACGCCAGGCACATACTTTTAGGTAGGTATTCCTTTTTAACAATATTTTAACTTGATAGAAATGTTTATACAGTATGTAGAATAGGTATAAATTTAGGTACCCATTAATTTTTCCACTTTTTCGGTATTTTTCTCCTTGTCTCTTGAACTCAATCTAAGTTACTGCTTATGGTTGATTGAGATTAACATTCAACGTGAAAGTTTTCTACACCCGTAAATCACCGATCGTGATGTTGCATAAGACGACGATATTATATAATGTTTGAAAAATTATCAGATATCGAAATTTATTATCGAATCGCCGGCCGAGAAATAATTGATGGTGTTTTATAATATTAAAAACGACGTTTACGCGAATTCTTTTTTTTATTTATGATGGAAGATTTTTTTTTCACACCGACGTTGAAAAAAGGCTAAAATACCACGACGCCTGCAAGAAATTCCACAATTATTCCCTTTATTATCGACGACGTGTTTTTTCTTTTAATTTTTAATTCTCGATCAAAACGAAGCGAAGGCTTGGAAAGGTGTCACGTATGACATAGTGGAATTCTTAAACGATATTAAAGCAAACGCAGGCTTTTTCATCGAGAAAAGTTTCGTAGGTACCTAACTAACGAGCTTTCAGATGCTTAAAAAGCTTCGGCTAAGACTCGCGCGCCCAAACAGACAAAAAACTAATATGTTTCAACAAATCACACACCTATGAACGGCATCTATTCAGCTCATCGATGGCGAAGCTGTTGGAAAATTTTCAATAACGCCATATCGATGTTGTACAAATAAAACGTTGACGCGAAGCTTCTTCGGGCTCGGTATCTATTTATTAAAGTATCCAATAAAAGGCGCAGCGCGGTTAAAAAAGGGTTTCAGGCATTAAGCTTACAGCGTTTGATATTACAAACGGAGCGCAGTTTTACAAAAAGTCGACAACAAAACACATTTAATCAATGTCACTTATATGATTGATGTTATAATTTCATTAAAAACGCCTCCATACTCGCACCGCCGATCAAGCGAATTCGAATCATACTGTATTCGCCATTGTTATTAGTCGATGCGTTTATTTTAAAAGTACAACTTGGTCTTGTTGTACGATTTGTCAAACGAATGCGATAATTAATCGTGGAGTATTTTTCGTCGAGTTAGACAGTGTATTCTATCGATCCTTTTTGACTCGAAAAAAAGCCTCCGGCAGTTGACAATTCTACGTTTATCCAGTTTTACATAAGAGGGATGAAAAAGAGGGCTGAAAAAGAGCGATTTTCTCGTACAAAAAATCGTACCAATTTCCACTCATGTTGGTTTGACGGTTCAAATGCCGTAGAGATTTCATGTGACGAAATCAACGGTCGATGTTGCGAATAAGACTAACGAAGACTAAATTTTTTCACCTGTCGGGATGCTCGGTTTCAATTTAAAAGGAACTACGTAAAAACCTTCGCTATTAAATAATATTCTATTCTGGTTTATGTTTGAAAAAAGCATATAGATTCGAGCATAAGAGTAGTGTTAAAACGTTGAACTTAAATGTTAACAAAGAAAAAAAAAAGCAAAAAGAGGTTCTGAATTTATACGCGAAAGCAAACATTTCATGCATCGTTTATTATTTGCTATTCCGTACACGGCGATAAAATGTGATATTACGTCAGATGAATTATTACATTAACCTTGCGAGAACTTTCGCAGGTTCTCTAAATCCCCGAACATCGAGCCAAACAACGCTGTAACAATAGAAAGTTTACCATACGCGAGAAAGCGCCAGGCGGCAATAGAGCGAAGGCTAGAAAAAACAAAAAAGCCAGGTAAGTCACTTCTTTCGTAATACGCGCTTTTATTTTGGGTATTACTAAATTAGCAAAATTTCACCCTCAGGAAGTCATTAATTACGAATGAAAAAGTTTTAATCTTCGCGCCAGCTAGCATTTTAATCTGTCTCGACAATCAACCTTATAAGCGGTGAATTGGCAGGTCCCAAGCTGGTCTCGTTGATTTGAGGATGTTTAATTGCGACCTTTTTAGCCTCTTGTTCTACTCCGAGATATGAACGCATTTCTTAATTCGAATGGCGCTTTTCGCTCTGCTTAACCCCTTTACGTACAAAAAAATAAAGAGATGAATTTTAAACATTTTAACGAAGTGAACAGCCTATGCAATAAAACTAAATTTAGCAACATAAAAAATTTCATTCAATTCTGACTTCGATAACTGAATGCAATACAGTGAGTGTTTTTGTAGTGCTTACCTACTGAAACAAAAAATTTCCAAGTATAATTTTTTATAAAATGTTTTGAAAATAGAATTCAAGGCCTAATTTTTTTATTCCAAAATTTAAAAAAATAAAAATAAAAGTCACCTATCTTAAAAAGGTGCTGAAAATGAAATACGCTCTTAGATGCCCTAATTTTTTTTGCAACTACTTATCAGGGCTTTTCACATATTAGCGATTAAAACTTACGGAAAATTTTAGCACTCAAAATTACTGAGAACACTTGCTAAGCTGCCAAATTGGAGATTTCAAAATTATAGTTTTTTTGTAAATTCTTTTGTAGTCATTCGGCCGCTATTATTCTACAGGTCATGACACTTACCGGAAAAAAAAATGAAATCCGTCTCATTCTAGTAAGTACATACATGAGCAAAAAATATTTATAAAAGCAATATCATGAAAACAGAAGTGCTTCAGAAGGTCGATTTTTGATATTAAAAAAAAAAAATGAAATTCAGGTAAAAAAGTTTTAGTCATAAAAAGTCTTAAATTTCATGTGGAATAAGAAACATCGAAAATGCTTTGATTTTTTCAGATTGTTTCCAATGAAATATGAAAAAAAAAAAAAAAAAGGTAAGCAGTCATGTAGTATTATTACAGCTGAGTTTTTAGTCGGGCTCGTTCAAATTTTCAGAAAATATTATCTCGTAAACTTTTCAAGCCACGACTTTATCTCTCATCGAGTCCAAAATCCCACCTCATACCTCTCAAAAACACACGAGAAATTTAATTTGAAATGTGTGATTCTTTTTGTCTACAAGAATGGAAAAAGACCGTATTTTTCTAATTTTAGCTTTACAAGGTGTCTTAAGCTTATATCAAATTCGGCCATCTGCTATTATAGATACATTTTTCATCGATTTTGACTCGAATCTAAAGCATCAATTTTTGATCCTTATCTAACCCCACACACAAAGTTTGGCTTTTCTTGATTAATTTGGTAAGGAGATATGTGAGATCCATGAAACTTCTAGCGATTTTTTGCCCTACCTTTTCTCCATATTAACTTGGGAGACTAAGATTTTTGACCTTTCGTTCATCCCCACTGTCACATATTTAGCAAACACTGTTCGGTGTCATCCCCACTCAATCGCATCATACAGGACAGAGAGGATGAGATATCCAAAAAAATAGTTCGGGTATGGAACTTTTTTGTAAAACGTTTTCTTTTAAATATATTATAATATAATATGTAACTAAAGTGTTTCTGATATATACAATGAAAGAGTTAAAACACCCACCACATTTTGAGGACAATAATCACTTCTTCTCACTACCAACATTATGTATCGTAGTGAATTCAATTTATAGCATACTTGGCATCACTAATAATCATTTGAATCCACATTTATGAAATATGAGCTATTTGAGGTTCCTCAAGCCTTCTTCAAATTTCAGCCATCCACTGTTTCAGATATATTTTGGACCAAAGGGATTAAACCTACTCTATATACGAAGTTCGACCTTTCCAAATAGATTTGGTGAGAACTTGAGAAGATAATGGAGTATTCAGGAAATATCATCACCAAAATGTCTTCAAAAAACTGTTTTTTACTCCAACTTCCCTCCAAATGCGCTTCAAAGATTAATATTTGGTCATATTAGAGTTCGTGATCCACTTATGTGTATTAATATGAAACTACAATATAAACAACAATCTATCCTCCTTCTCCTAAAATTTGAATGAAGCGTTAATTTAAGATGAATAAAAAAATGAAAAAAGTGATTTTTTATACATGTTTGAAACGCGAAATTCGTTTCATGTAATCAGTGAATTCTTTGAGATCGGAAGAGACAAAAAAAAGTGGTATCGTTATAGAATAAGATTAGGTATTTTAGCTACGTACTTAATGTAATATGCATTTGTTTTTATTACTTTTATTATTATTTTTATGAAGATTTCGATTTAATAAACATGTCTGCTTAAATCTGATAATAACCCCAGATGAGTGATGGGGAACACCTACATCAAAATTTGTCTGTCTTCCTGTCTTTTTCTTTTTTTCTCATGTCATGATTGTCAGTATAATAATACAAAAATATTTTTAAACTGAAATGATTATAAAAGCAATATCATGAAAACAGAAGTGCTTCAGAAGGTCGATTTTTGATATTAAAAAAAAAATGAAATTCAGGTAAAAAAGTTTTAGTTATAAAAAGTCTTAAATTTCATGTGGAATAAGAAACATCGAAAATGCTTTGATTTTTTCAGATTGTTTCCAATGAAATATGAAAAGTTCGGTGATTCCCCTGGAAAGAGGTTTCGTCAAACGCAACCGTCGTCACGCAACAACAGTTATTAGTAATGAAACGGAGATTAATTTTATTATTTTATGTAATTTTGTTAACATATTTTCATTTTTATCAATATCTTTTATTTTTCATTTTTTGTAAGTATAGTTAGCAGTTGTATATTTTAATTTGTTAAGGTAAATTAATGTTTAATCACCCATAGGGGAAATTATTGAATGATACACAATTTGTTTTCATTTTTTCACATAACAACAAGGTTAGGAGATTTTCTTTTCTTTTATTTTTCATTTGTCAAATGGTTGAAAAAAAAAGGATGCGGGTATAAAATGTAATCAAGTGGATTGAATTCTGAGATCAGGTTATTGACCTGAGCTTTAGTGTCACCCTGAATAAGCACTATTTGATCATATAGAAACATCGTAAAATTTTAAAACCTACATAACTACTGAGATTTGGCCAAACACGTGCTGAAAATTAATTCCAACGAAAAAATTCAATATTAAAATCCTCGCAGCATACTACAACCGAGAAAAGTTGAAAACAGCGGAGGAAAGGTGAAAAACAATGCGTGGAAAATAGTAAAAGTAAATTGAATTAAAAATTAGCCCTTTCTGTTTATAAGCTACCGTGAAATAGGCTGTATGAAGGGAAGAACACTGAAACAAGCTAGGCAGAGGTTAAAAACATTGGATACCACTTACGACTAAAAAAGGCGAAATTTATTACCTCTGCTATAACATTTGTTTTTCTGATAACCTGCGGGTTATTATTCAACACATATTTTGGGCGAAAATTTTGCGCCCTTTTTCTTAACAGAAAGGGAGTTTAAATTCTACGATGTGCGCGTTCCGTATGTTTTGTGCTTTTTATTTAAATGTTGAAACCACTTTTTGCGCGAATTTACGTACACGCTCGACGGCTTGTTGGGCTCGGCGCGGTAGCGTGTTAGGAAAATTTAATATACATTTTATTTATTTGGCCAAAAACACGAAAAAATTACTTTTCGCGGGTTTTATTACGGTATTCGAGGGTAGCAAAAAAATTGTAAAATTCCAGACGACAGGTGGAATATATTTTTGTTCTGGTGTTCCACGTGCGTGACAATGAAGCCAATTTTAGAACGGTAATGAAGCGCGAAATGAATTCTGTAGTGGGCTTTTTACAACTTTTTGTCATCTTTAATTGGAGGACGCTTTTAATTGAAGGTGCAAAAAGTTTACCCCGAAAGAATAACAATACCGTGGTTTATTTGTTGGACCAATGTTGTAAATTAATTATTCATAATTAGCGGCACGAAAATACCCCGTTTACTTTGGCCGCTGAAAAATGCCGACGAATAAGTTTTGCCGGTATTTTTTTCCCAGGCCGAGCAGAAAAAGTTGTGCGGCGAATATGGCGAGTTGTGCGACGATTTAGCGCGCTATTTAAACGGTTCACATTTTGAATTTTAAACTATACGAAAACTTTTCTATGCTGCAATTCTTCGGGTTTTTCTTAATTTATTTTCATTCGCGTAAAAATTAAATTATAACGGAGTTTCGCCTGCCTCATTCATATTTAAAATTCACCGTTTCGTGGGTTTCAATTGGCGGGCCGAATTTTTCAACGTACAGCGTCACTACGACACTTTATGTTTACACTGGAGTGTTTTCAACACCGAAGTAATAATTATAATGGGATTAGCGCGGATACAGACAGCTGTTGTAAAACTATAGGGTGTGGTTTTCAAATTTCGTTATAATTGGTTATTTGTGATGAAAGTGCGCTTTCGACGATGATAAAAAAACCGCGGTTAATTACTTCACCCCTGGTGGTAGATTTTTTCTAATGACTTCTAAATAATTAATTACATTAATGGCGAACTTACGCTGGTTTTACCGAGGTGAAGATGACTAAAGCGCGAGTTTATTTAAACGATCCTTTTCCTCGGTTGATAAAAGTAAAAACTATTTCATTGATTAATGTATTACTAGATAAGTCCGAGGTTTTTCTTACTTAAGCGCTCAGACTTTATGAACTGATGGAACAACGTTCGAACTTCGAAGTAATTTTTTATTGGTACATGTAGTGAGCTAGTCGAAGCGAGGATTGTAGGTTTCGGCCAAGGGGCAAAGCCCTCTAATAATTAAATATGATTAAAAATTTTAGATCGATAATTTTATTTATTTATAGTATTGTGTAAAACGTGAGAATTATTATTTTTTTTTTTCTTTTTCAAAATATTTTTGGAACCACCGCACGCCAAGGTAAAAAGCATTTAGCACTATCGTTGGTGTGTGCAGCGTGTTTGGAGGTGGTACTTTGTATATGCATTCGTAAATGCTTTCATGAATGTACTCCTCTTCTTTCCCTCCCAATGGTGCAAATACCAAAGCCTGACGACAGTGTAAACCAGTTTAGGGATGGAATTCGAGGGTTGAGAACGCTCTGTCCTAAAAGAAAGTGCATTTGTTCTCGCCAGTTCGTGATGTTAGCTGTTACACAGCAAAAGTAGTCAAGGAGTGCGTTTAAGGCCGGACGGCCGGTTTGTGTGTGGGTGTAGTGAGGTAGGTAAGGGTGAATAGTGTCGGCGATATTCGCTAGTGAGCTGTGATATTAAAGTGTTTTTGTTTTTCAAAAAAATTTCAACGAAATGGAATCCTGCAATTATTATCGTAAGTAATTGTTTAAATTCTTATTTTAAAATTTTTACATCGTGATTTTTTTTGTTTGTTAACAATGAATAATTATGTTTGCAGATATTGATATGGATACCCAAGAAGGGTTATTTTTAGGTAAATATTATGATTTAGGATGGAGAGAAACGCCGCTATCGCATGAATATAGGCCATCTACACCAACATGTAAGTTAATGCTGCTTTTATAACAAATTTTTATTAATTGTTCTAATGTTATTTTTGATATTTTCAGATATTATTGATTTAACAAGAGATGATGAAGAAGCAGATGAAGTAATAGATTTAACATCTGATGAAGTGGAGATAATATTTGATGATGAAACCGCCTCGATATCAAATAGCATTTCTAAGGACAACGAAAAAGATTTCATATATTTTGCTGATATCGAAGATTTTGATGAAGATGAGCCGCCAGCAAGTGAGGTTTTTTTTTTCAAAACTTTTTTTCCAACTTTAAAAAATTTTGAACTAATGTTTTCTTGTTTTTTTTTTTTTTTTTTTTTTTTTTAGAAAAAAGGCAAATCAGTGAAGAACATGCTTTCCCTAAATGTAGAAGAAAACTCGATTTTGGAGATTTACAATCATATATTTTTTTAATAACTTATCTGTACCATATTTTAAGATTTTATTTTGGTACTTACGTGTTACTTGTTTAATTTAGTTAATTCATGAGTTAAATTATTATTTATATTTTGTTACCTACCTATATCATTATTCACTTGTAAATGCTATTTGAAATCTTGCCTTTTGTGCTTTCTTATAAATGAAATCAAATATTTATTTTATTTTTTTACAAATCTTAAATTCTTAAAATAGAGACATCTAAACTACGAGCCTTAAAAGTATATGATGAAAATACATCATATTACAGTTACCTGAAGTTTAAAAAACTTATATGCACAAAAACTTACAAAGTAAATATATATATATATATATGTAAATAAAATACAAATATATTAAATCAGAGTGAAAATACAGCTAAGTACGTATTGAAATAAGAGAAATGTAAGCATCAGTCCTTAAAATTACACAATGAAAAAAACATATTATGCTTACCTTACCTACTTAACGTTAAAAAAACTTGTATTATACATAAAAATGAAATACCTACAAAGTACAAAGTAAATATGTATCTGATACGTAAATAAAATACAAATACATTAAATTACTCTTGACGTACGCATAAACTTAGTTATATCAAATCGAAATGAAACTTACAAGTACATATTACAAAGTAAATAATAAATATATACATATAAAATACATAAACAATCAAACGGGATAGAAAGGTTCAATTTTAATGTCATTTATAATTGAATCTACGCTCGATCATAGTTTAAAAAGAGACAAAAGTTTTTCGATTATACGATCCGCACAATAGCATTGCACATCATTATATATTTTAAAAGCAATTTTATTTTTAGAATTAATAGAAGATAATTCCTGGGAGGAAGGGAAATAATTATTTATTACATAACGAACGTGATTTTCCAAGGTACCATCATCTAAAAGGTGTACATTTTTTTCTGTATTCCCTTTCGTGTAATCGTGAATAATTTTGAATGATGTATTTGAAGATGATGCATATTCTTTCATCAGCTCAAATGTAGAAAGAATGCACCGAGTAAAACGTAGCAGAGTTTTCCAACTCGGCTCTTGCAAAATTAGAAAATCTGTATAAAACCCATCTACTTTATGCTCAGAAATTACGATTGATTTTTGTAAATAAAAAGTTTTGAAATCTATTTTAATTCTTTCCGTAATATTTAAAGTAGGTTGTTCATTGCTCGATTCAGTGCCGGCAAAGTACCTATTAATCAATTGTACATTTCTTTCATCTACTAAACTTGTAAGATCTTGAAGACTTAACAATAAATACCTAAAGCATTAAGTGGTACAATTTTTACTAAGCTGATAGTTGGAGTGAGCTCATTGTCCATGTCAAGGGGCAATAATACATTTTTGGGTCCACTCGCATTCAAGCTATACGTTTCGTATAAGAGTAGATTTTTTGCAGGTTATCTGATTTTCATCTTATTATCTTCGGCTTTAATTTTCATGCTTTGAGTTAGCCCGTCGGATGATTCGCTTAACTGATCAATAATGTTCCGCGGCATCGATTCTCTCTAGCCTTGCGTTTACGACTAAAACCTGCTCTAACTTGCTTTAAAGGTTTCATTGGAGTATTTGGCACCATTGAAGTATTAATCGGAGTTCTTGGCACAAACATGTTTCAGTGAAAGTACACTTTTAAAAACTATGTACCACTTTTGACTACTATAGAACTAAGAAGCGATTGAAACGCGCAAGCAATAACAAAATACTAAGATGATGAAATGTATGCAGCTGTTATTTATAACCCTTCCAAAGAATAGGGTTATTTTTTCAACAACCATCAACAACCAATAAGAATCAAGTGAATCGTTCAAACATGATCGTGAAGTTAAGTATAAAAGGTTTCAAGAAAAATCATACAATCAATCGAAGAAGAAAAAGTGTACTCGATGCGGAAAAATGAACCACTCCTACAAAGAATGTCGGAATCCGAAGTGGCTTCGTTATAATTGCCGAACTCTCACCGATCAGCATCAGGGATGGAATTGTCCTTATAAAGCAGGAAGCAGTTACTCGAAGTTTAAATGGGTAAAAGATTCTAAAAAAGAGATAAAATTCCCTAAGAAGAAGCCCCAAGGTAACACAAATTTCACCAATTTGGATGAAATACCAAGTACATCGACAGGTGAGTCCATTTATAAGTTTATTTCTGACTCGGGTGCTGATGAACATTTTGTCAACACCTTATCATGTCTAAATAATATTGAAAAAGTTTCGTTTGTAGCATACATACCCTTCTTCACAGGATATGCCATAATAATGGGCTGCAAGCCAACAAACTTCTTGTTTTTTAAACGTAGATAACTTGTTAAAATCAAATGGCGGTCTCACTAAACAATGTAAAACTCAAGCAGTTTCAATGGAGATAATTGTCAACTCTTTAATAATAAAATTGTTAAATTTATCTTTAAATGCTTGGAAATCGATAATATACGTGTGTTCATCCATTGCCACAAAATTACAATTTATTACTCGAACTAACTACTTTGAGATTTAATTAAAAACTAATACCTTGTTTCCAAGTACGTTATGTTTTATAGGTAATTTTTGTATTCTTATTTTATCGATTTCAATAATATTATCACATTCTGCATATAATATCATATTAACAGGCGCTTCTAATGTTGCAGAAAAACCTAAATCTACGCGTATATTACCGTGACGTACTAAATTCCAATGCGCTGCTACATGAGCTTCCAAGTCTTGTGTAAGATCATAGCAATATAATGCGTAACCACAAATGAAATCTTCCATTGTAATTGTGTGAGTATGATTTGAACAATGTACACCTGTACCGCTAAAAAAAGTATTGTAAGCTTTGTAAGCTTCAACATAAAGTGATTCGCTGAAATTTGGCTGTAATGCTTTTGATGGGACTTGATGACCGTTGATATACAGGCACATATAATTCAAGTTATAATGGTGAAAATTGAAGGGATTTGTTTTTAAATCACCATTTGCTGCTTCATTATCAACCATACCTAAAATTATTCGTTTCGGCAGCTGGCCATTGATGAGATTATCGATTATATAACTTTGTTGTTTTAACATCCACTCTTGTTATCGGGTATTGCACTGCATTTATCCAAAGTTCTTGAGTTTACGATTAATATGCTAGGATTCAGCTTTACTTTACGTATATATATATATAGAAGTAACAATAAAGCACTTTGGTAATTATTTATTTTTTTATTTTTTAAATAGGTTTACTTGATTTGCCTTTAGAAATTTTAATAATGATTGTGGATTCTGTATCGCCCCAAGATTATTTTTATTTTTTAAATAGGTTTACTTGATTTACGTTTGGAAATTTTAATAATGATCGTGGATTATGTATCGCCCCAAGATTATTTTTTGGTTTCGCAAATAAATGAAAAATTTCTCGAAATCGTTACTAATAAATATAAAAATATTTGGCTACTGCCTTGTCCTGAAAAATGTAAAGAAATTGAATTATCTTATTTTGAATATTGTAAAAAACAGTTTCAAACATTTTTAAAGAATAAAAACTTTTGCAATTTGAAAATAAGAAATGAATCTGATTTTGTAAAATCTTATGCTGCCCCAAATAGGCAATCTTATTTCGAATCTTTTGTTTTAACATGTATTCTGCACTGGAGAGAAACGATAGGTATACATAAAAAAATGTTTGATAAATCAAATTTAAGATGAAAATTGTTTTATATTTTTTAAATACAAAGTGATATCAAAGTATATTATTTATTTTTGATGGGCCCTTCACATGAAGAAGATTACTACGAAATTATCGACGAAAATGTTTGCATCATCAAAAAATTTAATTCTAAATGCCATAACATTACACTTAGATTAAAACCTCATACGAAAAAAATGAAAATAACTTGTATACATTTTTAGAAAACGCATTTAATAATTTAATTCAAGAATTTATGAAAAAAAATGTAAGGCGGCGCGACAGAGTAGGCATAGTGTTTAAAAATTCCAGCATAAGTCAACCTATATATATTTCATATAAAGTCCCTGATCAAATTACAACCAAAATTATTTTAAAACAATTTGATAGAATAATGCAAAGTAATAAATTGATAAATATTGAGGAGCCTTTAGAAATTAAGATTACTATGGCACATATGCCTGATGGGGAAAGGCTGCATAATAATAATCAATATTTACCTTATGATGAATTTTGTCGGAAAAAAACTTCTTTAGTTGTACTCGATAACCCTAATGACAATTTATGTTTACCTAGGGCATTAGTAGTAGGTATTGCAAATGTACATAAAGACGATAATGAGGCTGCGCGTAAAGCGTATCATTTAATTTGTAAAAAAAAATAAAAATAAGCAGTTAGAAAAGGCATTATGTTTATGTAGCAATGCAAACGTTGATATTAACATTATGGGAGGGGGGCTAGATTCACTTCAGGCATTTCAAAACTGTCTTCAAAATTATAAAATTACAGTTTTTGACGGATCTGACAGGCGTGGGCGGAGTATAATATTTAAAGGAAATGTACAAAGTAATACAGATAATTATATTGATCTCATTTTATATAATAATCATTATAACGTTATCGTTAATGTTATTGCTGCATTTGACTATAAGTTTTATTGTCGAATGTGTTATATAGGATATTACCACAGGGGGGATCATCGTTGCATGCAAGCATGTACCCAGTGTTTAAGCACCCCTAAATGCTCATTTTTAGAGCCTCAAATAAAATGCGTCAGATGTAACCGTTATTTTTATTGTATTCAGTGCCTTAACAAACATAACTTACCAAAATTTGAAAAAAACAAAACTGTGTGTCAAACTCTTCAATACTGTTTTGGATGCAAAAAGTTATAATCATTAAGATCTTTAAATCAATCTCATAAATGTGATTATCATACATGCCTAAGTTGTAAAAAGTACGTACCTTACGACCATTTATGTTACATTACGCCAATAAAAAATGATAAAAAAAAGAATCTAAGTTCTGTTTTATATTTTTTGATTTTGAAACACGTGTAGAAAACGAACCTTTAACTACTAATTCTAAGCAACTTGCGTATAAACATGTACCAAACTTTTGTGTAATACAAATGCAATGTTATCAATGCATTAATAATTTTAATATTCACGAAGATTGCTAAACTTGTGGTATTCGAAAAAATTGACTTTATGTTCTTAGCAGAGTACATGCTAAAAAGTCGGCGATGGGCTCCTGAAATAACATTAAGTGGAGATGAAATTGTGCTCATGCAATTTGAAAAAATAATATTTAAAGATTCCTTGAATTTCTTTCATGCAAAGTTGGCGGCTCTTCCTAAAATGTTTGATATTAAGGAAACTGAAAAAGGATATTTCCCCCTCTTTTTCAATAAACCTGAGAATCAAAATTATATAGGGCAAATATCAGATGCACATTATTATGGAATTAACAACTTCACACCTGCTGAAAGAGAAAAATTCTTAGAATGGTATAGTAAACAAAATGATGAAATTTTCAATTTCAAACAAGAAATGCTTAAATATTGTAGGAGTGATGTAGAAATTTTGAGAAAAGCTTGCTTAAAATTCAGAAAATTATTTTATGAACTTTTAAATGTCGATCCTCTCACATCTGCTTCAACGATAGCCTCAGCCTGTATGAGAGCATATAAGTTAAACTTTTTAAAACCAAATACTATAGGCCTTTCGACTTTTAAAAGTTACCGTATGAAAGACAATCAGTCTAATTTAGCTATTCGTTATATTAGGTATTTAGAGGAAAAATTTGGCGTTCAGATAGAATCAGCTTATCGCGGGGTTGAAAAAAATTTGGAAAATATTTAGTTGATGGCTATTGCGCTACATTCCCTATGAATAAATTAAATCCTAATCATCGGCTATTAGGCTATTAATAATTGAAGTACCTACATGGATGTTTTTACCATGGCTGTAAATCATGTTTCCCAAATCGTACTTCTAAAATATACAACGTAGAAAAAAACACAAAATTCACAAATATGCACGTAAGATATCAAAATACGCAATTAAAAATGGACTACTTAAAAAGTTTACCCGAAAATCCGTATATACTGCAAAAATGGGAATGTGAAATTTACAACGATTCATGCACGATCCACTCCTGAAAAAATATCTACAGGATGTAAGTCTCGTGCCTCCAATTCAAAATAATAGAGAGCCGTTCTTCGGAGGCCGGACGGAAAACTTTTACCAGTAAGTTGCTACATTGAAATAAATAATCCCGATTTTCTTCTGTTGCATGAATTTGCGTTACTATTTTTGCTTATATGTATTACAAAGTAGATGAAAAGAAAAATGAGAAAATTTGTTATCTCGACGTTAACTCTCTCTAACCTTACGTGAATAAATATGGAAAATATCCAGTAGGCCACCCTGATGTATTAATCGGTAACGCTATTCCTACTACTCTGAATAGTCTAACAGGAATAGCAAAAGTAAAAATATTAGCTCCCAAAAATCTGTACATTCCCCAGTTACCTATTTGCATAAATCACAAACTTATATTCGCACTTTACCCTTTGTGCGCTGAAAAACTAAACCCAGAAGATTGCTGTCACACCGACGATCAGAGAGCGATTCTTAGAACATATACTTGTATCGAATTGGAAAAAGCTGTGAAACTAGGATACAAAATTTTGAAAATATATGAAGTCTGATCGTATAACTCGGTGCAATATGATAAATTATCGAATCAGGGTAGTTTGTTCACGGAGTACATCAACTTATTTCTAAAAATAAAGCAGGAAGCTTCAGGTTTTCTCAAAATATAAATACTGATGAAGAAAAACAGAAATTCATAAAAGAATTAGAGGAGAGAGAGGGAGTAACGTTACATATGGATAAGATAGAACCAAACCCTGGGCATCCTTCTCTTAGTAAATTATGCCTAAATAGGTGAGTTATATTCTTATAATATTTAAAAAAAAAAAAAAGTTTATCACGTATTTATAGGTATAATATTTTTATATCTATATTTCAGCCTTTGGGGAAAATTTGGACAACGTAATGATTTAAAAAGAACATCTGTATTCAAAGACGAATCTAAGTTTATTGAATTTCTTAACGATCCCTCAGCTGAGATAATAGATACAATGTACTTAAATGAAGAAATTATACACGTTCAATGGAGAAAAGTCCACGAAGCTAATGTCGATATCCTATTTATTAATCCTATTTTGAGTACACATGTGACCGCAGAAGCGCGGTTATACCTATATACATTTTTAGAAAAACTACAACGCGGAGTATTGTATTGTGATACTAATTCCATTATATTTGTACAACGGCCTGGAAATCATGAAATAGAAACTGGACCCTTCCTAGGGCAAATTGGAGACGAAATGGAGGCATATGGACCTGGTTTTTTTTTGGTTTAGGTACAAAAATGTCTTGAAATTTCAAACGTTCTACTTTAAGTTGTCTTTTAAAACGTTGTTTTTTTACAGCTCGCTGAAAATGAGAGAAAATGGATACTCAATGGAAATACCCCTGTACCGCAATCGTTGTTGAAACTTCCAGCTGTGGTAAAACTCAATTTGTTTTAGAATTTTTAAAATACTTGAAAGAAATGTGCAATACAAAATTTAATGAAATAATTTGGTATTATTCTGAATGGCAGGTGTGGTACTCGAATATTAGATTCGAACAAGGATTACTGCTGCATTTTCAGATAATTCTCCACATTTAATAATTATTGATGATTCGATGAGAGAAGCTGATTTAAAAATAGTAGATTTATTCACTAAAGGCTCTCATCTCAAAAATATAAATGTTTTTTATATAACGCAAAATATTTTCCACCAAAGTAAGGACAACGTGATATTTTATTTAATGCTCATTCCAAGGGGGGGGGCGATAATATGTAATTGTTTGTAACATACAAAATTAAGATGCGGGAGCCCCCATGGGGGGCTCAATTTTGTATTCATTTTTAACATCAACAACTTTTTTCATTTGTAAAATATTTATTAATAAAGGCTTACATATATTTTAAAAATCTAAGAGATAAGGCCCAAATTTTACATTTAGCTCGGCAAGTTAACCCCGAAGACCCAAAGTTCATACAAGAAGCTTATAACGATGCTACTTCTAAACCACATGGATACTTGATGTTCGACTTGAAACAAAGTACACCTGATGAAATAAGATTTCGAACGAAAATCTTTCCTTGCGATAAATCAATATGCGTATATATTCCTAAAAATTGAGTAAATGCTTTGGAATTATCTTGCGATGATAAGTGAAGCAGAATGCCTCTTAATGTGTAGAATAACTTGAAGTTCCTTCAGGCTCTTTGTAAAATGAATGTTGAGCAACGAGTAAATTTTTTAAGACACGCTGATTCTCATTTAATTGAGGCTATTTGCGAATGCGCTCTAAATACTTTAAAAGGGTGTGTACCTTTAGATTCTAAACAGAAAACAAATCTCTCTAGGTATAAGAAGTTATTGCGTACATTAGCCTAAGGGCTTCTTGGAAACGTAAACGAAAACAAGTGGTTCAAACAGGTGGAGGCGTTTTTCTACCCATTTTATTAGTTGTAGCGTTAAACACAATACTTAGTTTAGCCGTTAATCTTTGAAAAAATGGAAAGAGCTAAAAAAATGTTGCTTGTACCCGCCGATTCTATTCACCATCAATCTGTTCCTGCATTACGAACCATAAGGGAACATAATGCAAACCTTCGTGCTCTATATACATCCGCATTAGGTCCTGATAAGTTGACAGTTTATGAATTAGAAAAAGAAATGTCTCGAATATTAAGCGATAAACACTTGGAAGATGGTGAAAAATGGATGTTATATTATCAAATTCTTCAAAAATATTTTCATCAAACTAGTAGTTCTAGAAAGCCAATCGAGATTTCAATTATACAACCTGAATCTTCAGACAATTACATTGGATTACGATGGCAAATTAGATGTGTCTAGAGAGCATCTAGATCCAAATCGCATATGGCAAGAAACTGAAAAAGATACATCTATGCCTAAAACACAAATCATAGCTCCTTTACCCCCATCTTTGCATCAAAAAGCTATTCGATTATTGAACTTCACACCCACGCATAAGCCGGGCGTTGGTCCATAAACGTACACCTTGGCTACTGTAATCGTCTGGGTACTTACTTAAGTTCAGCCCACACTTATAGAAACGCTAATTTTCCAGATGTATTATCTTAGTCGTCTATGCTAACTCTAGAATAATTCGAAGTTCTATTTTGTTTTAAATTTAATTAAATTGGTACCGATAAATTTGGTCTAGACTTATATTATTAAATTAATTTCTCTCTCCAAATTCTCTTTTTTTCCATTCCAGTAGAATCGAATTTTACAATTGAAAAATATATTATTTGAATTAATATTTTTTTTTAATATAATCATTCAATTGAAAAAAATTAAAAGAATTTTTTTTAAATTAATATTTATATTTATACATCATTCAAAATTTAAATATTATAATTAATTTTACTTCTAAACTCAAAATTAATTATTGAACTTATTAAAAATGAGGTCAGTCAACGAAATTTTCAAAGCCTACGTGAACAATCGAAGAAGCTCAAAGAGTGATGTAGAAGGAATATGGAAAGAGTTCATTCTAGGTCTGAAAATTATGAAGTAGAAAATGGCGTAGTCCCCATGATCCGCATGTAAGGACTATAATTTCATTTGTACGATACCGCCCCTGATGAAACGTAATCCGGTGACGTCAGTCCAAAATAATAGTGAGGCTTTCTTTAGCAGATTGACTGAAAACTTTTATTGTCACGTTGCCCTTTCGAATCAAATAATTCTAATTCACTTGAATAAAAATGGATAATATGCAGTAGGCTAACCTGATGTACATATTAATTGGTAACGCTATTCTAGCTACTCTAGGCAGTCTTACAGAAATAGCAAAAGGAAAATATTAGCCTTTAGAAATTTATATATTCCCCAGAATCTAGCTATCATGACGCGTACTTCAGCTGGCGTTAATTCAAAAGGTGGGAGGATAACAATGCGGACTTTTTGATGAGCTTACAATTTTCAAACTTAGCGAATGACCATCTTGAGTGGGCACGCTTGAAGGAGGTCTACACCCAAAACTATGTTGGGTAGAAAGAACTTAAATAAAGATTACATAATTATAATGAAGTTTATGATGTATTATCTCATTAAAGGCCATTTTGAATAATTCTTGATTTTGCGAAGATACAAACGACTTTACAAATAACGCCACTAATGGCTACACCTTTACTATAATTATAAATTTACTAGTTATAATCAGGACATTTCGTGGTTGGTGCGGATTTGAAATACGATAGTACACATATATTGCAATGTTCGTAACAATGAAATGTTGTGTTACATACATAGAAATACCTTAAAATCGTCGCGCCAACAAGTCACGGTATTTCTCAGAAAGAAATTTTTATTTGGGTTAATAAACCTAAAATGCACGTCCGGTGCATTAGTCAAAAAAATTGCGCTCGCGTTTGTGATGTTGTCGCTAAATTAGGGATTAAGTTGTAAATATATCTTACCTTTTTAGCAATGCGTTCTATATAAAAACATCGTCTTGGACAACCGCACAGCGCAATAAAAAACGCAGTTCAAAGGAAAACACTAGTCACGACCGTTTACACCTATGTCCGAGGGTGAATCCAGTTTCAACGATTTGTATTGGCTCTAAACCTTAAAAAAAAAGTATGGTTATTGGACATCTGAATTAAGGTGGGAAATTGGAAAATTTTAGCAACTGTCAAGCACGATCGATCTCCGTTTCCTAGTTTTAGTTTTTATCCTATACTCGTCTTGAGGATGTGACATCTTGTTTTTTTTACGCAACAAATACATACTCGTGTAAGTTTTGGGATTGTGTCTTTTTTTGAAATTTTTATTATCATCCAAATTGTGATATTGTTGCGCGGTTATAGCAACAGAAATAATACCGCGAACCTATGAAAATAGAGCAAAATAAAATTTCGTTTATCGTCATTGAAAATATACCCGTCATAGTATATTTTACCAATAAGACTTGAAATCGGCAGATGAATAAAATTTGCAGTAAAATAAGAAATTTATGATTTTTTAGTACACACAGTTAAAAAGTTTTAAGCGTGTCATAATCGAGCTCAAACCTCCTTATTGCATTTTCGGCCTTTTATACGATTACAAATAATTCTTTAGGTTGTAAATCCTTATACTTATACAGTTTATAAAATACGTACGTAAGCCCATGGTGTCAAGGTTTTCCTGCGTGTTGTAAAATTTTTGTTGCCTTGTTATATTTTTGGAGGGAATATTGCTCGGTAAGGACTCCGGAGCGCTTAAGTATTTATTTTTTAAGGCTGTGATGCGGTCGTGAAAAGTGAAAATGTGATATTTCTAATATAAATTTATCATCATAGTTGGTTGGGTAAAAACAAGGTATCATAAACTGGTTAATTTCCTGAGATGTTTTGGGTTATAAGGAAAAGTAAGATACTCACTGTCTAAAAGAGAAGTCTGTTCGCTCATAGACTTCAAATCTTAATTTTTTCAAAATATATTTCTAACACACTTTCAGTTGAGAAAACAGAATATAATTAGTGCTACTGAATATGCGAAGAGATATTTTAAATTTATTGATTTGTACCTCTTCTTTTATCAACGATTTGCTCTACATTTTGGTTTGATTGTCCCAAAGTATAAATTAATCAAATCTAACAAAACTTCAACTGAATAATACAGAAACAAAAAAATACACCATGATTTCAAGTAGAAATATACTTACTTACATAGATGAGCCGAGATCCGATTCCAATATTTTCAGGTACTTAATCAATATCATCGCGGTAGATACACTTTTACTGAGCGATAAAAAATAAAGTTGTTTATTTGTGTTTAAAATTGGTTAAAAACGAATAATTCTCGCGAAGTATATCTCTTCTAGGTAATGTATCGATACGAACTGAAATTGACAGAAAAAAGAAGAAACATGTTGGACGAGTGGCACCTTGAAAAAGAACGTCGGTGAAAAATACAACAGGTATAAGAAGGAAACAATAATGGATTCCATCCTCCTCGCATTTAAATGTAATAAATGATGAATAGGTAGTAGAAACCAGTTTTTGCAGAAAAGTTTGGCGCATATTAGAGTGAAAAAAATACCTATGGGGTCGCGATAAACGATAAAAAGCGACAATGCTATACCTGAGTAGTTCAACATGAAATGAAATACAACGAAGAAATGAAAGGAACGCCACTAAATGTTTATAAATGGCTGCAATTCCAAGAAATAAGAATTCAAACCCATCGAGTGTAATGTGGTAATAATTTCAAAATATCTCATTTTTTTGGAATTTTTCCGACAGAGATAAACAGGCTATACAATAACATTATTATTATAAACAGAGGAATGAGAAAGATTGTACGTATCCCATTGTGATAACTACATTATAAGAATTAATAGAAAATATCGATATTTGCTCGAATATGATGTTGGAAACATTAACAGCTGTTACTGAAAAAAAAAATTTAAGCAACCTAGAGATGAGTTTTTATTGTGGATACTTCTAATAAATATATACTGTATACACATTTATGTATTTTTAGACTTGCACTATTCATTCAAATACTAATACCTATTTAGTACACATTTGTGGTCGGTCAGTTTGAAACTGTAACATGGTATGACTTCTCAAATTTTCATTAAAGTGGTAAAGGGAGGGGAATGTTTTTCGAAAAAAAAAAACCGATACTCCAAGCACTCTAATATAGACGTAATTTGGATTATTTTGAGAAATAATTGTTATTAGATTTATTTTTGATATAGGTGTCGGGAGTGACATACAAAACTCCCCCATGTAGCGAGGATGCATAGCCCCTTACTGGGATTTGAACTCCTCCCAAAACCAGCTTCGATATGAGTAAATTGTGTACAATAAATTAATCTACACAATGTCAAACTCATTTTTTCTGTATGACCTTGAAAAAGTACAATGTTATAATTTAAAATCATTGTTTTCTTTACATTCTTTACTGCATACCATAAACTTTTTCAAGCCCATCGTGCGTCACTCAATAAACGACTGAAAGAAAATGATTAAACATTCTTACAGGAAATTTGGCGTAAAGTAATTCCTTAAAGGATTAATTTACATGTGTAAGCAATAAAAATTCAAAAAAAATGGTTTTGCGGAATTCAAATCCCCGTAGAGGGCACGCTTCACGGCTACATATGGAAAGTTTTAGTATGTTGTATGTGGTTATACTCTAGACCAACATACAGAAAATCAGCTTGATAACATTTTACCTCCGTACAATATTAGAATTCTATTTTTTTACATTCATTTTATCGCTTTTCTTACCGCTAGTAGGTATTAGTTTCTAAATAATTTTAGGCTTCAGTTTTCAACGACAGAAAAAAACAATCGGACTTTCTTAAAGAAAATTTAATGCAGATTAATTTTTTTATGGACCATTTTTTTCGTTTTTATCCTTATGAGGAAGTAAAACTCAAAAAACTATCTTCAAAAAATGATAAATTGTCATATTACTTATTAATGCATCATCTTCAAGATCGCTTTACTAACCAATGATGTGTGGTAGAAAAAGTTTAATACAATATTTATGTGAGAAATTTGGTGTAGAATAATTTTATATAGTATTAATTTTTTCGTATCTGGCACTATAACGAAAAAAATGCAAAAATCTTACTAATGGGCAATAGCTGGATAATTTTACTCAATGTGCCATCTTCAAAGTCGTTTTGTTAATGAACGGTAAATGATACAAAAAAATGCGTTGAACATAATTTGTAGGTAATTTTATGTAAATTAATTTATTACATATCTAATTTACTCGTATTGGTCATTATAAGCGTAAAAAACTCAAAAAACTGATTCTAGGGTGTTTCAAACCTCCGTAGGTGGCCAGTTGTCGTCACTACATGGGAGGACTTTTAGTACGTTGCTTATGGTGTTACTCCTGATAACTATACCAAAAATCAGGGTGATAACAAGTATTTCCCCACAAATGTGTAGAATGCACGGAGTACTGTAGTACATTGTCTCGAAAAATTAGGTACATATAAACATTTACTTAGACAAGTACATTATTGAATTTGTGTGTTTTCGAAAATTGAAGGCGAGAGTCCAATAGAATAATCAACAAACAGCATTCTAAATATTATGTACTATTCACGCAAATTAACATCGAAGTTTATAATATTTAAGTCTTTTTAGTAGAGTTTTTAACTAAGAAACGACAGCTATTACAGCCTACCCGATTTGGGAAGGAAAGGTCGGGAGAGGGTGGGGTTTTCGAATCTTCGTTTTTCTTAAAATTACAAAAATTGAAATTTTGAAAAACTAAAATTTGTTGCATTTATGTGTCATCGTTTGTTATTCAGAGATGAGAAAAATTTCATCTATCAATTTAACGATTTTTAGAAAGTCTGCCATTTCTGTATTTTACTAGAAATTTTAACACTAAGTATCTAGACTCAAAGCCGAGTGAAAAGGTAGATTATGCTTGAAGAGTAAAATTACCAGTTTACACGTGTATGTGAATTTTGAGCACTTCTAAGAAGGTACATAATTGAGCTTGGGCATATACGAGTATATCTCTTGAGTTTAATAAAGCAAAAAACAAGATCATAACATTAACAGTAAATTCCTACTTATCAAGCATTTTAAATATTTTATGCGAAATACTGTAATTTTTCAGTGAAATGGACAAATTCAAGGACTCTCAAAAATCAAAAAAATTGGCATATTTCTTGTCTTCAACCAAAGAATTTCAGATGCAAAATATCTTTGAACTTTACAAAAGTTTAATTTTTGAAATTTTTCAAAAAAATTCGATATTTGTGTCTTAATTGAATCGAAGACATAAACATTCCTGGGTACACTACTTGGGAGTTTTTTGACAATCTTTTCTCCCTAAATATGATCAATTTACGAGAAAAAAAAACATTCAAAATTTACAAATACTCATGGTTCGTCATCTTTATTACAAAAAAAAAAAAACTTCAATATTTTTGCTATTTGCGCATTTATTAACTTTGTTCCCTTTCCCCGCCATATTCTAGGATATTCAGAGCAAAAATAGTGAATAAATATTTCATATAAGATCGCCGAAGCATATTCTAATTGGATCTGCGTTCAAAGAGATGGACAGAGGCGAACCTAGAGCCAAAGCGACTAAAAGGACGAAAAGAAACATAAAAACACTTTGATTCGTTATTAGCCAGCGATGCTGCTCGAGTTTTCGTTCCACTAGCTACGATATAAATAAGCGTAAACGTAGATATCGTGGATAAAATCATATAAAAATTCTATGACGTAGCAAATTGAAATAGAACATAAAAAGCAATTTACCGCTGTCATTGCTTTTAGATTATACTCTATAGTGCATACTCGATAATATGACAATAAAAAGTTAGTATTTTCAAAGCACCAGCGGAGCAAAAGTCGTACCATATAATTTCCTAGAGGGAGTTGAAAATTAAAAAAATATCCATCTCCGTTTCCTCTGTTTTGCCATAGCAAGAAATACACACTCGAACCGAAATAATGATGCTATACGTTTTTATGAGTTTCTATACAGTAAGAAAATTCAATGAAAACACCAAGTAATAAGTCTTCACCCTTATTTCATTATTGTAGCTTCCTCTATATCGTCAATATAGCAAGTGAATTCCAGTTTACAAAGTTAGTGATAACTGTTCTAAAGGTTCGCGAAGCCAATTAGAATAATTCGTTATCTCGTCGAGTTACGTTTACGAATAAATTCTATTACAGCGAAAAGTGCACCTAGAAGTTATGAAAATTGTTGAGTTGATTTTACGGCGTAACATAATATAGTTTACTTGTTGCTAATATGCGTTCTGACGACTAAAGTGTACGTTGCGGTAGAGGAATGAGAAGAGCGGTACGCAAATACAAACGGAGCACGTATTCGGTCAGATGAAATCGTGAATCGATTTTCCATTCTTCAAATTAAACGAATAATTTCAAATTGTATTCGACTTATCACAAACACACTCGACATCCTTAGATTTTTGAGATTGAAGTTGAACGTTAAATAACCCTAAACATAACTCTTCGCTTCGCTAATTATGTAAGTCGCTCGTAAAGCAAACGACGCAATGCTATTGTTTTTGTGTATCCACACTCCTAGGCTACGATACCAAAAAATCTTTCAAATGCATCCCATTTCTCATCTTCAATTAGTATGTTAGTTGTGGCAAGGAAACATCATATAGTGCAAAAGTACAACACAAACACATTTATCTCGAATACGGGTATATCATAATAATCCTTAAATAAGCGTGACGCACAATAGGATTGTGATTGTCGTAGACTTTCATGTATTTTCGTACCATTGTCAAGTGTAGGTAAGTCGTACCAAGGCGAACAATGAAGAAAGAAATTAAATCATTCGTTTACAGATTCAAGATAAACCTTTGCGCAGTATACGTAGCACGAGTTCTATCCCGCCCGGCCACCATGTCTTCTGTCTGTGACGTAATATCCAGATTTTCGACGTAAACAATAAACATATCATGAAGGCAGGGTTCAAATCCAATTACATACTCGATTTCGTTTTCTTTTTGCAATAAATCAGCAGTAACATGATAGATAGGAACGAATAATAAGGAGGTAAGGGGAAAGCGTGGGTGGTTTACTCTGAAATTGTTGCCCAGAACTTGGCATGTTTTATCAAAGATTCTGCATCGTCAGTTTTCAAACTGCAAATGAAATTTACCATTCTTTTGATGTAATATGAAGTAAAAACGTGACATAATTCATGTTCACAAGTGTACTCGAGATTGCATTTTTTTTTTAATCCTCCACCGTATCCTCCTCACTACGGTAATTCGCAACGATACGTGCTATGTATCGAAGTACTTAACAGGTCAAGATGTTTGTTCTATTGAAAAAATGCACATGCTTGGTTAAAAATATGAATTTATCTAGTTTATTTTCATCACCTCGAAAACAAGTACCTTCATGGAAAATGGTGTACGAAACTAGATCACATATATACATGTATGTAATTCGTAAACTTTATTCAAAGTTTCAATTTATTTAACATTCACGAGTAAAATAATTGTTAATGATTCAAAAAATAATTTTTGAATATTTTTCATTCTTCGTTTCGATGATAAGAATGTACGCAATTTGAAGTCTTCTTTTTTAGATTAGCCTAAAAAATCTTTCTGTATGTACTTTGATGTATCTACTGCAAATTGTTAGGTTTTTTAATACGTAGTTTTTGCTCAAAATTTCTCTTTTTCTCAAAACAATTATATAAGTTGAAATTAATTCTATTTTTAATTACGAAATAAATTTTAAAAAATTATATTTTTAATTGAAATATTTTAATTATGCAAACCAGTAACTCTGCAAAAAAACTCAAATAGAAATAACGAAAATGGTATTTATTTTTATTATTAACAGTCACCGCACTCCTGAATAAATGAATTCTCATTTGATTTCAAGTATTCATTTTCGAAAATTGAAATTATGATTTATACATATCTAGCAAACTCCACCTTCGATCATTGCTGTGCGCAACTTTGACGAGATCTTCATCTCTTCAAAATTTTAATTATTGAAAACTTTAATAGAAGCATTGGAAGCTAGAAAAAAATGCTTTTTGTCTCTTGATGCGTTCGTATTTCCGCGATATCATGAAATCAAACCAGCTCCAAAAGAAAAGCGAACGAGAAACGACTGCAGTCAAATACCACGGTCTTGTCGCGAAAGATAGGAGGGTAGAAAAAACAGCAAAGAAAGAGGGAAGGAATATTGAAACGAAGAGGCACTAGGTAGCGAAAGACGACGACGCTAATGTGCAAAATGAAGTAAACGGAATGATAAGCGAGGGATAAATTGAATTGTGCAAATGAAACTGAATATACTGCCTTAAAGTCTATTAACATCACTCCGAGGGTATATTTTTTCCATCTTCGTTTTCTCGCGCGTTTTTGTTTTCGATAGCGTGAAAATTACCTGCGATAATATGCGCGACTTAAATCGAATATTTTTCGTCGGCGCGACGTTTTTCAACCTTATCTAACGAAGAGCCAAAGTGCTCAACTGTATATTGTATAGTCGAATGCATAGGGAATCATTTCGCTTCGTACGCGAGATGATTATAACGCTCTTATTAATGCTCAATCGGAGTGTCTGTTCAACGTGAAAACTCTTTTCAGACGGATATTACGTTCTAGATAGTTCGGAAAGCCTCGCCGTCGTTGAGTTTGGCAAACGGTACCTAATTTCGGTTCCACTAATTAATGCGGCCTTGCGCGTAATAATAGCTCGCCTATATTGTGAATAATTACAGCGTTCGCTCTTGTAAATAAGAGAAGCAAAACAAAAGGCAACTTCAAACTCCCGTAGGACATTTCCAAAGAAAGGGATGTGTCTCGAGAAATTTGTTATAAAACAAATGTACCGCTCGGCATTTGGCGAACGAACGTTTCTTATTCTTCATGACCCTGTGATTTACACAATGGAATAGGTCAAATTTTACGCTCGCAGGTCTAGCCCTTTTAAGACGATTATAAAGTTTACACGAAAACGAGAACGCCTGTGCCTTCGAATTAATGAAATCTTAATCATCGTTCGGGTGTTTAATCGTGGAAATTGTTGCGGCCGTAGTCACTTTTGCGCAACTGTTGATGGCGGTAATGCGTGAAGCCGTTCGGACGTATTAATTACGCGAAGCTCGGTCCGTCTTTGGTCGTCGTCATTATTATCCGTTTGTTTCGTTATTTCAGGTTGTTATTAATAGAAGAACGCTTAGACTTATTGTTAAATACTTGCTAGTGTTGGGTCTTTCGAATAAGAGAGATTTTTCTTCCTAGATGAAAACAGAGTATTTATCATTGATGGAGCCATCTTTGATGGAGATGGAGGTGCATGAGCCCTCCCCGCGTTTCTTGCTCTTGAATACTTGAAGGTTTAAATCAAGTCCATACTATGCAGAGACCTATAAATTACCCATTATTATTCATTTTTGAAAACATATAAAATTGGTTGTGCAAATATAATGGACGAAATTAGCTTAATAAGTCTACTATCTCTCTGATTAATGCTATCTACCACTTTTACAAAGGTAAGTAGGCGAAATTTGATTTTTTTCCTTCAAATAGGGTAGGACAGAGATTAGCATAGTTTGTAGAATAATTCATAAGAAAAATTATTTTGAAGACCCAAATATGAAAAAAGATGTTTGGGGGTAGACTGAAACCAAAAATTCATTTATTCACTCATCTATGAGTGGATAAGACAGAGGTTAAATTTCGAAGGAAATCGCTAAAAATTTGAGTTCAAAATCAAATAAGTATCTTGATTTGAATCTACTCGTCAAAGTTTTTTTTTCAATTCGAGACTAGTAATAAGAAATAATTTATACTTACCTACTCACTGAAAAAAGTTGACAAGAAAATAAGAGAATCTCAAATCTTTTTTTTGGTTTAAAGATATACTAATACTACTCACTACATTTATTACTCCCATAACAGCGTTAGTTGATTTTCATTTGTTGATAGCAGAGCTTGAGCGATTCTTTGATTCAAAGAGTACGATTCTTATGCCGTGATTCAGTTAAAAATTGAATCGCATTCCCAGAAAGGCGATTCTTTTCCTATTATTATGTTATGTTATTTCTTTGATTATTTTATTCAGTTGTTTACAAAAAATGATTTGCTTGATTTAATTTTATAATATTCAACATTTTTTCATCGTTGCCAAAGATTTCTTCTTAATTATACAAAAGAAAGGAGTGAAATTTTAAAACAATATTTAGGTTAACATACTTAAAAACGTGATTATGTTTTTTTTTCTGTCATTAAATACAAAAATATTGACATTTATTACTATTTTTTGAAGTTATATTCGAGATAGGTATGTTATAAAAGTTATTTTCTAAAAAGAGGGTGCACAGGGGCATAAATGCAACATTTCATCGAATAATTAATTAATTAAACGATTACAGCCAACATTTTAATTGACTAATATAAGTTGAAAGTTTTGAAGTAAGTACCTATTCGTAGCTTCTCCAGTCCTCACACGCAAACGTACATAGTAGCAGTGAAACTCTGCAACTTCTTTTGTTTGTTCAACCTTTAACATTTTCGAGCTATACGTTCATTTGTTTTTTTCTTTCTCTTTGAAAAGCCTTTAAAATAATTGTTTTCGCTAAAGTGTTAACTAATTTAATTTGTTTTCAAAACTTTAGTACCTACCTAATTGGTTCTTACATTAAATATGATTCCAAGGTTTTTATGCCTATAACAAGCTATATTAAAGTTTCATAATTTTAAGTATGCTACCTTTGATTTGGATTAGGTATGAAATGATAACAATTGAATTCATTCTATTCTAGTTAGGTTTAATTAGTTGCAAATTAATTATATACCACAGATTTCAATTATTAGGTTAAAGGTTCGATCTGTTAGTGCCATAATGTGCATGTATTACAAACATCGCAAATACCATTGATTCCTCAATATTTCTCTTTATCTTCGGCCAAGAGCAAAAACGTTCCTCCCGTAAACATGAAAAATTTATAGGAGAGCGAAATTAAAATTTCATCTATTTTTTTCTACCAGTACTTTCTAGTTTTGTATTGCTAGCTGGTAACATTTGAGACTTTAATTTATTCAAATTCAATGTTACCAACTTGACAAACCCAAAAAACCAAAGGAGGAACCTTTTTGTACTAAACTAGCCACTAAATTAAAGACGGAAAAAGACGAAAAGAGACACTTTATTATTTTTTCGGATTTTGGATGCTTTATGACCATTTGGAGATGAAAAGCAGTGTGGCACTGAAAATAGCTCAAAATTACCTTTCCAACGAATCTAATACTTCAAAATGAGAAAAAACATCACGAAAAACCTTTTCGTACGTATAGTCGACGGACGTTAAGTAAATGACTCATGCTCTCTCGGCATGGTACCACAACATTGCCGCATCATTCAATCACTACAAGTATGGTTCAACTGTACGAACCAAAAAGAACAATATACACTGTGTCGTCTGCGTCTAACTAATTTTAACACCCATGAGCGCGAAATTCCCTTTCATGAAAAAAAAATATCACCTATTTCATCTTGTTCAAATTCATTATTGCATAATGAATAATTTAAGACTTGAGTAACTCAAATTTTATGATTTAAATAATTTTTCACCAGTTATTTCTTTGATTTAAATTAATTTCTTCCAAAATCAGAATTGCAAAATTAACTCGAATGAAACTTTGAAAGTTAAGAACATTCATAATCTGGTAAATTTTGGATTGAAATCTTAGAGAAACAATTAAGTATTTATGTGTTAATTTCTTAATTCCGTAAAAAGAAATGAAAAGAAATGAAAATCAATCCTTTTTTGTGGATGAAGAGAATTTGACGCTTGGGAGTGTTAAAATCAATAACACACAGCGTATACTTACTATTACAGTGAAAACCATGCAAACCACATACTAATACTCAGGGTTAATCATTTTGAAATTTCTGATTCTTGTTCCGACGGAAATGACATCAAGAAAAGTGGCGCACGTGATGCCGGTCTCATGGAAAATAATATTATTTTTAATGCTGCTCTTCTGACGTCACTGATCTTTGAAAATGATGTGATATAACCTGCGATACACATTTCATATTATGATCTTGCTCTCAGTAGTAATGTTTATCAAAGCGTTACTTCAAGAAAACAAAGTTTGATAGTAAAGTGAAACAAAGCGTTTTCGGATGAATAAAATCGCAAAAAAGTTTGTCCATAAACGTAATTCATTTTTATTTTCATCGCGCGACATCGTTTCCATCGAATATGGTGCGGGATAGTAGATTGTACTATAAAATTATCATAATACGTTTTTCATTTTTCAGTAGTGTAAAATTCTAACGTTATGAAAGTTAAATTTTTATTTTTCGTGAAACCGTGTGGTGCGAGGAATCGGTGAAATGGTGTTGACCTTTGATTGAAACGAATGAAAGTGAGTTAATAATGTCCGTGGTTTCAGTTGGATGCAGAAATGAAGAGGCAATCATCATTTGGTGAGTAAATTAATACCTGTATTTTGATGAATCCAAGATTGATGCAATCCATATGCTGGCATGATGTAGGTAGTTGATACTCAATTCAACTTTAGGACTGGTAATTCGATTCACATAGTTCATTAAGAGAACTTTGCGGAATACTTACCTCCTATCTAATGCTTAATTCATCTGAACTATGGAAGCTGATCTTCATATTTTAAATACTATATAAGAAGGTTAACTTATTCGACGATATGGTGTGAAGAGGAAATCTTATTAACAACTTCGTATCACGTGTTAACAGTTGATATTAGATAATGTAAATACGACTGCGCTCTTCTGATAGTAGCGTGCTCATTAATATCAACCAACTCGGCGCAGCGAAGTTTCGTTTTACCGCGTAATTACTATTAAATTTAATTACGTAGTAAGCACTTATAGAAATTGAATATTACGTCGAAATGGCTAGTTTAGAAATTGCTAGCGTTGCCATATTCACTTTTTATGGTCGAATTTTCATTAAAATCGCTCTGGTCCTTTTAATAATTACGTTTATAGGAAGAATTCAAGCGCAAAGATCGCAGCTTACAGGTACACAGTAAACACTTGTTTCTCTCGTATCTAGTGTACTTGTGGTTTTTATATTTACTAGATGGGTAGCAGATACCACTTGGGTGATATTACAATAATAAGCCTTTATCGCTGTGTGTTTCAAAGATGCATCATATCGACGACATGGAAAATGTTTATTTAGAATTTTGTAACGATGAAATTGTATTTTGGCGGAGAACTAGAAAGTGAAGGCAGTACATGTACTAAATGTTATGTACACAAAACGAATAATAAGTATTATTTGCATTTCCTATACGAACACGTAAGCGCTGTTCTAGAATTTTATTCGACAAAAATGTACTAAACTTGTATTATTCACATCGCAATAAAAGACATAAAAGTGAAATTAAATTGTTTGTGATTTCAATAATACGTATGTAATTTATATTATTTAAATTGATTACACGCAAATGTGTCGTACTTTTAAATTTTCAAATGGTGATAAAAAAAACTACAAAAGGTACATCATGACAATAAAAAGAGTTTATTTAACATAAATATTTAAAATAAAATTAATTTACAACTACACAACGGTAGTTACCAAATGTAAATAAAGGCATAAACAATTAATGATAAGCAAAAGTTACTGATACCCGCATATGGGCGTCACACATGTTTGCTTCACTATCGCAACACTGTGCTAGCAGTCCAGTACTATAAAGTCAATGATAATGACTGGTCTATGTTCTAATTGGTCATATGTTACGTGCGTAATGACCAATCATAACGCTAGAATGTGATAAAATGTAGGTAGTTTCATTTCTACCTTCCTAAATAATATCGTTCAGTTTTCATTGAACGACTAAAATTCGTTTGTGATTTGAATCATCAGCTGATTTGTGTTTTTATTTTACGAGTTAGTCGAGGTAAATTTACCACATTCTAACTTGCTGATTGGTTGTTACAGGCGTGACGTATGACCAATTAGAACAGACCAGTCATTATAAATACTCTATAAGGTGAATTTGAGCGACCTGCACAATCTATACCCAAACCGCACAATTTGTAAATGGTGCAGATAAACCTGCAAAATGTCCTTGGTATGATTAGTGGAAACTACTGATAGAATCATACATGCCCTATATTAGAGCCTCACTAGAGCACTAGCGTTCAAGTGGTTGTTCGGGTCCCAACTCATAAATTTGAATTTTTTTGCATTTGAAATATTCAAAGGTAAGTACATTTATGTACATCAACAGCGTTATCTTTATGTTTATCAAATATTTGATTTTTTTTTTGTTATAACAAAGATGCTTATTTAATGCATAATGTCGATATAAATATCGAATAATATTAACACATTAAAATTTGTTGCATCAACTCTACAAATAAAAAACAAAAATGACTGAGAAATTATAAAAATTTCAATGATCATAGTGGTACATTCTATCTTTGAGATATACACTCCTACTGACAGCATTAGGATCATTCCTTATTGTTATAAAATGATATAATTTATCTCAATTGGACCGCCTGATTCAGTCGAGGACCCATCATGAAACAGTCTTTCTGAGCCTTATGCAAAAACTACTGCATCTCTATTGCTTCTTCTAATGAGTGTTCACCTTTTGCCCAATCATTACTATGTTATTCTTGAAATGTAGTAATCAAAATGTTTGAGCTTTCACTAAAATATAATTTTACTTATCAACAACTAGATATTGAAAAACTGTTGGAGAAGCCAATAATACTTCATTTCCCTAATTCGCTATTGAACCACAGAATGATGAACCTGTTTCGAAGGGAAGAAAAGGGAGATGTTGGGTTAATGATGGACTATCATTCTGAGTGTTTATTATTCCAATGTCTAAAAATACTTCCATTAAAATTTAAGCTTTTGTAGTCCAACGTGACTACTTACTATAGAGTTTCATCTTTTCAAAAAGTATATTACTTTCTTTGCATACTACAGTATTGGCAATTTAATAATAATTACATAAAAAAAGTCTACTATATCACCAATAACATCATTCCAAAGACAATTAATCTATCCACACAATAAAATTTTCTTTATACTGTAAAATGTTCTGCGACCATCATAACCGGAGCTATAAATTTGGCAAGTTTAATTAAAACTCGGCAGTATAAGGCTATACGGAAAATATCATCAGCGAAGAACGAATATAAGCAAATAACACGCTATCGAGAATGTGTTCTAGGGCAATATAATTTTGTGCGGGCATCGTTAAAAATTTCGAATCGATTTTTATTTCTTTGAACAACCTAAAACCGAACATAGCTTAAAATTTTTCTCATTGAATTTTTATAAAGGGAGCGAAAATGTCGATATAGCCGGTGGTAATGCGGCGTATGGAGAAGGGTGTTTCGGACCCTTCAACGTTGTAGCATTTGCTTCGCGTTATTACACTTTTAGGCCCGGTGCAGAAATGAGTTCGCGAGTCATTCGACTAGAAAAAATGAAAGATTACGCTTTCAATTTTACATGCAATATTTGACTCGTGGCTTTTTCTCCCTTCATAATATTTTGACATATTTGAGAAAACATTTAGCCGTATTAAGATGATCTTCGGAGTTTGGAATTTTCATTCTCAGAGTGCGGAAATTTAATAAAGCTCGTGATGGGGTGATGGAATGTTGAAGCGGGGTTGTAAGGGTTCAGTGTTGCTGTCTGCTATCTGTACCGCCGAAGTGAAACTACTTCTGTTACCTTGGACTAAGATTGTTGTATGTTTTTTTCTTTCTCAATAGGGTAACATTGTTGTAATAATTTTTTATTTATTATAACTTCATATAATGTATAATTTGACAGACTAATCAGAATTAATGTTGTAAAACTACATAAAATAAATTTATTATAAAATAACAAATTTATTTTATTTTTAAAAATTTATTTAAATAAATCATTAATAAATTGGATAATCCTTATGATGAAAATTTTATTAGGTGCTTTTTGATAATTTATATAATCTAAAATTTTTCGTGTGCTTTTGGCCAAAGTTGCAATATATAGCACAAAAGGGAATTAGGTATTATGCTTGCATAGGTTCAAATACTGCGAAAAAGTTTCATTTATTCTTTATTTTATGATTATTCAAGATGAAAATTTATTTATTTTCAGCTGAATTTTTAAGTTAAAAACGATAGGTATTGCAGCCTACCTGATTTGTGAAGGGGGTTGGGGAGGGGAGTCTTCAAATCTTTGCGTTTAAGACCATTCGTAATCATCTGGCAAATGTCCACACCAAATTTCATGTGTGAAATTAGTTGATGTCCAGAATAAGACTTCTTCAATTTGGGTGGATCCAAAATGGCGGATCCTAACAATTTGAAGATAATTTAAGGAGCCTCAAATAGTTATGATTTGAGAAATATGTGTTCATATGATTATTTCATGGCAAGATACATTTGTTCTAAATTTAACTTTTTAGTGATTTTGGAAGGAATAGGGTTGGGGTTTTTAAACTTGGTATTAGCGTGGCCTATACACATGAAGAGATTAGTAATGTTATTTAAAAACCTGAACAAGCTTCAATTAAAAACTCATGCGGCATGTTTGCTTACGTTCTTCTTGGTCAATATGAAAAATTTTGATTGAAATAAATTTTCGTTAAAAGCCTAAGATGACATTTTATTCTCATTACTTTTCAATCTCCATTTTTTCACAACGCATTCGTGTTCCTGCTTTCATAGTTTTTGAATGAAATTTTGCTGAAATATGAATAAATTTATATGAGATGGATTCTTAAACTTTCAAAGACTCATCGAAAGATATTTTGGGAAAGGTCAAAAAAAGAGAAAGTAACAAGTTATTTATAACATAGAACATTTTTTCCAACTTCTAAAAGAAATTTATGTTTCTGAGAATAATAATAATAGTAATGATAATAATGAAAGGTTTCGCACACTTTTAAACCATAATTACCAATTTAGCGACTTTTGAGAAACCATCCCTTCTCTCTTTTCCCCCACAGTGCGTCCCTATTTACCTAAAATTTATCTGAATATACTGCGTTGTAATAGGAGCACAATTCCGAGTTCGCACAAAATGTTAATGTAAAAATTCAAACCGAACAGTTAAAATTTCAAGATACGCCGGAACTGAAACGCTTCTTCTTTCGAATTTGCATAAAAACTCCGCAACTCACCTATAATACAAGGACGAGTTCGTTCGTTTATTTGGCGGTGGTGCTACAAAAACAAAAGATTTTATCTAACAGTAAGCTTGAGGAAGGAAGAATGAAAACTATACCTATCTTTAAACGATTGTAAATTAAGCAAATACCTACCCTTGAGGAATTATTTACATTTTATTTCACGACTCATCTTGGGTCCGTTGAGAAATTTCAAAGTTATGAATATAACAAAGATGATCTCAATTTTTAAATATATTTTATCGTGACATAAATTCTGAAAGAAATGAGCAATATCATTTCAGCGCTGTTTTTATTCCAAAAGACCCCAAAAATAAATAGATTATAATAATCCAGAAAATTGGTTAATATATAGGATAAAGGGTTATCTTGTCACTACACGAATGGACTGACTGACAGGTGGTGATTTTGGAGCTAGCAAAAACTCTAGCGGTTTGAAATAAATTTGTAATCTTCAGTGGGCGGTTTTGGGTACCTATACGAAAAACTACGTAAGGTATTTTATTTTCTACGAGATCAATGAGAGACGTCCATGTCTGCGAGTATCTTATTTCTTTTCTCGCCAATTTATCCTTTTTCCAGACATATTTTATACGGATAAAGAAAAGTTTACGATAATATAAAATCACTCGTGTGTTACAGTTTTTTTTTTTTTATGTTAATTTCGGTGAAATTCGATATTTACGTCTGTGGAGGATTTTCTGGAGTTCTGAAAATCAAATGACCTTGATGTATGAAATTCAAGTGTTACAATAAAAGAATGGTATGAATATTAAAACTAAAAGTTCATTCAATTTTTTTTTTTACTTTCGAGGTATAATAATTTTTATGTTATTTTTTTCAAAGTTCGCAAATAGGATGGATGATTTTTCATTATAATTCGAGTAAAAATACTCTTATGCGTGATGAAATCAGGAATTGATATCACATCTTGAGAAAAATTCGGAAAAAGATCCAAGTGAGACGATGCCGCACTCCGAGAGCTGAGTTTTCAATAGAGGTATGTTCAAACTTACAAATGTAGTTGTTAACCCTTTACATCTACACTCAACATCGCGATATACACTTGCGTGAGCCTAATTTATTTTTTTTTTTTTGGGGGGGAAGTGGAGTAGCTGGTTAAAATAGTTGCTAAATAATTTCAAAAGGATGTCGTAAAAAGTTCAGCTCTTTAAGGTAATTTTTAGAGCCGCCACTTAAAAAAAAAATCAAAGTATCAATAAATTTTGAAGCTTTTAAAAAAGGTATTACTGAGTATATAAATTTTTTTCACATTCCATAGTTATATTTTACCGTCCAAAGTCCAAAAAATATTTTATTTGTCTATTAAAAAAAAAAAAATTGAAGGCTTAAATAGTTTTTAAATTTTTTTCAAAAAGTGCTAATTTTGGTTATTTACAAAAATTTGTAGAATCTTCATTTTTGTTAATTGCCATCGTTTTATGACATCATTGTTTGTTTGGAGTGTTGTCCTTTTTTATATTGACAATTGTTATGAACATAGAGAAACGTTTAATCGTTTATCAATCATTGAATTACTATCATAACATAATGAAGATTTGAATTTTGAACGTGATATCTACTATGAAATTTCTTCTTATGAATTAAATGAAGAACGGGAAGTAATTTTTTCACAAAATTTTTGCTTCTAAAATATATACTTTTGATTTCTTTCGACTAGAAGCCGAGTGTAACCTTTATACTGATGATCAGGTTAAAAGTATTGATTTTAGGCGATGGTAAAAAGGACAGGAAAGTATATAACTGAAACAGGAACGGTACAAGTTGGGTAAAATTATACCTAACCAGAGGTCCATAACTTGGGAGTCATGACGTCATAAGTGAATATGATGTAGTCTATACACAAAATTAATGTAAGCAGTCATGCACCATGCTGCATTACTGGAGCTGAGTTTTTAATTGGGGCTTGTTCAGGTTAGCACCTTTATGCTTACCGTGCGACCAACCAATCTTTGCACTCTTCAGCGCCTGTGGAAAATAAAAACTTCAAATAATTCAATTTCTCTCGTTTTTTTTTGTTGAATCAAGAAACAAAAACTCAGTTATTTCGTTTTTCAATCATTCTAAACGATATTTATCAAAATTATGTATTTTATTCAACTTTTCATTAATTACTCTAGTTCACTTGGCAACACTGATTCTTCAAAAAATTGAGTGAAATCAATTTATAATGAAAATTAAATGTTAAAAATTTATTAATAAATATTATGATGATTTTTATTAATTACAATTATATAAAAAACAAAAAAAAAAAATGAAAAAATTTACACTCTGTTTAGAAGTAGGGAATTTCACGCTGAGGAGTGCAAAGATCAGTTGGTCGCGCGGTATAGGTCACACACGATACCAAGTCTGAAAACTCCTATCATTTCTCTTCCAAAATCCTTAAGAAGTTGAATTTAGAGCAAATGTATTTTTTTCTTGCCATGCAATAATCATATGAACACGTATTTTTCAGATTATAACTACTTGAGGTTCCGTAAATTATCCTCAAATTTTTACGATCGGCCATTTTGGATTTATTTTGGCACAAATTCAAGATTTCATATACGTTGATCTTTCTAGGTCGATTTGATGAGGAGATTTGGAAGATCTAAGAGATAAAAGTCATTTTTTGCTCTAACTACTCTCTAAATTCACTTGGGAAGCTAAAATTAGAAAAGGTGTGTCACTCGGGCTTATTTTATCATATGACAACACAATGGAAATGTTCGACATCTCATGTATCTTCACCACATTTTGAGGTGATATTCCCTCCTTCTGCCCTCCAACATTATGTGTGAAGATGAATTTGGGACATTATTTACTTCTTATACCCAATATTTTTATGAGTTCGTATTAATTGCATTTTTACTAATTTGAGGCTCCTCAAGCTATACTCAAATTTTGGTAGTCCGTCATTTTTGATCCATTTTGATCCAAATTAAATAAGTTATACTTTCGTCATTAACTAACCTCACACACAAATTTTGACCTTTCTAGATTAATTTTTTGAGGAGATATAGGAAATTCAAGAAATTAATGGCTCCTGTTTCCTCAAAAAGGCATTTTTTGCTCTAACTCCCCTCTAAATACAATTAGGATACTGAAAATGGGATATGTTGGTGTCCATGACTCACTCTTTCATATGAAATTAAAAAGGAAAAATTTAAGTTATTTTTCCCTTCTTCAACTTCCCTCAAAATTTGAGTGATCCGTCATTTTGAGATGTATCGAAAAAACGAAAAAGTCTTTTTTTTGTATTTTTAAGGAAAGTATTTCAACAAATTTTTGAGCGAATTTCATGCATACCAGTTGACGTTAACGTGGTGCAAAAAATACCAAAAAGTTGGACATTTACCGTAAGTAGTATGTATTATACCTGATCCTGGCCCAGATTTTTTTCAACGGTTCTCCAACCGAATTTATCTTGTATTCATCTATTAAATAACCAATAAAAACAATTTCAGTTTCTCAACGGTATTTATTTTAATTTTCTCCCTTCAGCACCCCATTAGAAGTTTTATCTGTTCATTATCCAGAAAAAATAAAGAATTAATTTCAACAACGTTGATATTCATGATTCATTATAATTCAACTACAATTATTTTCACAAATTTTAATCATTTTTTACTAACTCATAATATTTATAATTTCAATCAATAATAATCAACGCCCATATTCAAGCATTTCAACCAATTATTATCGACTCACATTTTATTTCTATGAATCAACACTATTCAACACCAATATTTTCAATCATTTTTTTCTATACATTTAAACCACATTTCATTTCATTTTCATTTTTATCTATTTAAAACCCAATAAATACAGATTTGGTTTCCCGACCATATTTATTTCATTTGTATTAATTCAACATCCATTAATTGTTTAAAAAAAATCATGAATAAATTTCATATTTTTTTTCAACAGCGTTGAGATTCATATTTTAGTTATAATTACTTGAAAATTTACGTTATTGATATATCTTTGAATTTTGTACTATAAAATGAATTACTTCAACTATGCTCACTAGATGAATAAAATTCCTCGAAAACAAAATACAAGGTATCGTTAAAGATTGTGAAAGAAATTTCTGAAATCGGTACTTCAATCAGTTATACATTTTAAGAAAACGAGAGAAATTTCATTGAAAAAAAAAAGGAAGCGAACATCATGTTAATAGTTGCGGTACTTTTCATTCCACTGTATATAACACTCACGCAGTTGAACATAATTGATTCAATAAATTCAACAAAAAAAACCTGAGCAAATTAAAGTGGATCGCGTAGAAAAATTTATTGATATGAAAAATACTAGTGAACAGCATTCAGTTTTCTTTAAAAAAATAGGATATAACATTATGAAATATATTCAAGTTGATACGTGAAAATTCTTCCATTCATTTTTTCCAATACGCAAATGATTTAACGTGGTACGAACGTAGTGGTTTCTTTGAAGCACAGCCAGCTTTGGAACGTCTTCTCTGAAAAGCTTCATCAAGTTTAAAGCTAATGTTTTTCTACTCGTAGCACTCAATGTGTCATCTCCTACAAACAAAATCATATTCAAAAATCTAAACTATGATCACCAATTATCAAATAAATATAGATTACCAGGATCATTTTCATCATTGTCGCCATACGCTGATAAAAACGAATCCTCGGTCTCATAGGATGTATCCATCTTATCCGGATCTTCATTCACGTCTCGATGTCTTTTGAAACATAGAAATATTACTCAAGTCTAAAACCACATAAAATTCCTCATATAAAAATGAAACTCACATGTTCCGAATCATTGCTCTCAAATCAGCTTCTTGATAAACATCCAGTGTTCTAGTATTACGGATATACAGGCCGATAGACTTCCGGAATTCTTCATAATCTACGTTGAACGCTTTCTGCACTATTTTAATTAGAAGCGGAAACTATAATGAATTGAACTTATTTAATTAATTGTTGCGTATAGGTGTGGAAAAGAGCAGTAGTATCTAGTATGCGACTTATTCCCCTGACTAGACGGGAACACGCGGCGTGTTATACAACACGCGCGTGTTGATGAAGACCGTGTTAAAAAGGTTATGCCCCTAGCAAGGAACACGCTGCGTGTTATACAACACGCGCGTGTTGAGTACTAAACGTGTTAATAATAGCGATTAAGCCCCTTTATGCGCCCGCTACGTGTTATACAACACGCGCGTGCGTAGACTGAATTAGCCGAAGAAAAACCCCTAAGCAGCGCCCGCTGCGTGTTATACAACACGCGCGTGCGTAGACTGGAATAGCGGAGGAAAAGATCCTTAAGCGCCCGCTGCGTGTTGTACAACACGCGCGTGCAAAGACGAGAAAGAAAGAGCAGAGAACTAACGTGGGAGAGATCTGTATTAGACATATAAGGAACATAAACTGTATCAGTTAGAATGTAACACTTGTATTTATAGGCGGTCACACCAGATCAGTGTGACCGCCTGTACAAACTTAAAATTAGTTACAACGAACTTGTTCATAGTTCGGAACGAAAGAACGTTAATGCGCATCGCATGATGTCATGTATGGCGTTCTCGCCTACAAGTACCCCCTTCCTGTAGAGCGGAGCGAAGGGTAGAAACGATTAAAAAATTGAAAAAATGCATAAAAAAGGTAAAAAAACAACAACTATTATATGGTAAAAAGAACATGCAAAAGTGTATTAAAAAAATGATAAAAAATGAGTACAAAAGTACAAAAACTTAAAAATATTAAGAACAAATCAAACAAGTACAAAAGGAACAAAAGGAACAATGATTAATTAATACAAGTAAAAAAGTACAAAAAAATTTTATGATAGCCGCTTTGCACGACGCTCCCGAGCACCCTTGCCTTTCCTTGATTTGCGGCGCGGTGCCTGCGCCTGTGGTGGAGGCATTAATGCAGCATCTGTTGTCGGAGAGGTTGCTGATACTGGAATTGCAGGAGGATCTGTGACCATTTTTGGTTGAATCGAACTGACTGGATCCACTACTTTTGGCGAGGAGATTGGTCGTGTAAAGATAGTGACCGTATGTGTGCCCTTTGAAAAGGTAACTCGAGTGTAGGGTGGCGCAGCTTTCGGAATGAATGTAGCTGTAGAGAGGTTAGGCGACCTCGATGGTTTATCGGTAATTGGTGAGAGTGGTCTTGCGAAAGAATATTTCCGTAACCGAACGTCGAGTAAAATGTCTTCCACCGATAGCTCTTCCTTTGCCGGTGATTTCTCCTGTATTTTTCTTACCGGAGCTGGAGCCGTAATTTCCTCCGGAGTCGGAGTATTAATTTTTTCCAGAGTTAGAGAGATAGCTTTCTCTGGAATCGGAGTAGTGTTTTTCTCCGAGTTAGGTTTCTTTGTGGTTGGTGGAGTTTTAGGATTGGTACGTGTTTTAGGAATTTGGAAGACATCCTGCTTAGCTCTTTCTATTGCTGCCTTCGGACGCACTTGACGGGCTTTCTTCGGCGGAAATAACTGCTTCTTCACCACACTAATAACGCTTTTAATAATCTGATCACGATCTGTAGGTGCCATTTTCACATAATTTTTGCCACGTTAACTTTATATAAGATAAACCTTTTCCAACAAAGTATTCCAACTAACTGACTTTAAATATCTTGCTGGTTTATTAATCGTTCGCCCACAACGAGTCGTTAAGTTAGATTCACAATTATCAGCAAGAGGTAATTCGTTCCAATGTATATTCGGTTCATTAGGCGCATCATTTTTGCTTAGAGGTTCATTTTTCTCATGGGAAAAATCGTTCTTTTCGAGCAATGATTCGTTTTCTACGACAAAGGCAGGTTTTAACCGATCGATTGATACTGTAGTGGGATTACCATGAATATCGATTGTGAACACTTTTTCGTTTCGCTTCAAAACTGTGTAAGGGCCTTCGTAAAAAGCTTCAAGCGGCTTTCGGACTCTATCTATTCGTAAATATACTTTTTTTGCTTGCTGCAGTTTTGGGTGAACGAAGAATTTTGAAGCACTTTTATGATTGAAAGGTGCCGGTTGCAGTGTACGAAAAGCACTTTTAAGTCTGTGCACGTAATCTGGTAACGAAGAAGGTGATTGCGGTGAGGATTCGAAAAATTCCCCAGGTAAGCGTAAAGCTTTGCCGAATAAGACTTCTGCTGCTGAGAAAGGGTAATCTTCGCGGCACGCCGTTCTTAAGCCTAGCAAGGCAATGGCAATGCTTCTATCCAATTTTTCCCATGACATTTCAGGGAAGTTTTTAATTCGCTTCAAAACTGTGTAGGGCCTTCGTAAAAAGCTTCAAGCGGCTTTCGGACTCTATCTATTCGTAAATATACTTTTTTTGCTTGCTGCAGTTTTGGGTGAACGAAGAATTTGAAGCACTTTTATGATTGAAAGGTGCCGGTTGCAGTGTACGAAAAGCACTTTTAAGTCTGTGCACGTAATCTGGTAACGAAGAAGGTGATTGCGGTGAGGATTCGAAAAATTCCCCAGGTAAGCGTAAAGCTTTGCCGAATAAGACTTCTGCTGCTGATGAGAAGGGTAATCTTCGCGCACGCCGTTCTTAAGCCTAGCAAGGCAATAGGCAATGCTTCTGTCCAATTTTTCCATGACATTTTAGGGAAGTTTTTAATTGCCGGTGCGTACGTTCTAGAATGCCATTGGCCTGAGGATGATAGGCCGTAGTTGTGATGTGATTTGCACCAAGTAGTAAAAATAATTGTTCATGTAAATCGGACATGAATTGAGTTCCACGATCAGTGTAATGATTTTTGGTACTCCGTAACGACTAATCCATTCAGAAAAAATACATTGGGCAATAGTAACAGCTAGAATGTTTTCATTGGTATATATTCTACCCAACGGCTGAAGCGATCTATCATCGTTAGAACGTATTTTTTTCCATATGACTCAGGAAGTGGGCCAACAATATCGATGTGGAGTTGGTCTAATTTTTCACTGGGTGGAAAAGATTGGAATGGAGATTTTGTGTGCCTTGATATTTTATTTTTTTGGCATGCATCGCAAGCTTTTGACCAAATGCGAACATCTTTATTGATGTTTGGCCAGATAAAGCGATCTTTAATTTTCTTCAATGTTCTGTTGGGGCCATCGGTGATAAATTGTGTATCTGCTCGAATACTTTTTTCCGCAGTTGTTCAGGTACATATGGGCGATAATTCCCGTTACTGTGTTTTACGCACCAAATTGATCGGTTGGAGTTGGGAATTAAGACATTGTGCAGTAGGAAAGGTCCGAGTTCATTGCTGTTGAGCCAACGATTCAGGAGAGGACAAGTATTCTGTGCATTTGCAATGTCAATTGGAGTGACTTCAGCTTGTATTGCTTCTATCCTACTCAACATGTCTACGACCACATTTGCATCGCCTGAAATGTGTTTAATATTCGTAGTAATTTGCGCGATCTCGTCGAGTTGCGAAACTCTGCGTGCATTGTAACGACGATTCTGATGTTTTGGGTGTTGAAATGCATATATCAATGGACGATGATCCGTATAAATTACAAAATTTAGGTGGCCTTCGACTAGGTGTCTAAAATAGTTTAGGCCTTCGTAAACTGCTAATAGCTCCCTATCATATATTGGATAGCGGCATTCTCTTTCTGCTAATTTTTTTGAAAAAAATCCGAGAGGCTCAATGGTCCCATTTTTTGTTTTCTGCTGAAGGACCGCACCAATAGCAATAGAGGATGCGTCAGTTGTTAAAATTAATTCGCAATCAGGCTGTGGGAAAGCTAAGAGAGCAGTATTTGCAAGGGCTTCTTTACATTTATCAAATGCTTTGCGGGTAGCCTCATTCCACACTATAGGCGTTTTGTCATTTTTCTTCGGATGTCCCTTTAAAATTTCGTGCAAGGGAGCAAGAATCTCGGCAGCATTTTTTATATGATTTCGATAATAGCTGAATGAGCCAAGTATTTGACGAAGTCGACCCATGTTTTTGGAGGTGGCATGTTGAGAATGCTGTTGATTTTCTCGGGAATAACTTTAATAGTGTTAGCTGATAGCATATGTCCAAGAAATCTGACACAAGGAAGTCCCAGTTGAGATTTGTTTGGGTTTATTGTTAGGCCGTGCTGGCACAATCTCTCCAGTACTGTTTTTAAATGAGCGGCGTGCTCTTCGTCGTTCTGTGAGAAGATTAAAATATCGTCAATATAGATGAAGACAAAATCAAGATCACCAAGGACGGCTTGCATAAAGCGTTGATAAGTGGCTGGAGCATTGCGTAGCCCATTTGGCATTCGGATGTATTCATAAAGTCCGAAATGTGTTGTAACCGCTGTTTTAGGTATGTGAGGTGGATATACAGGAATATGATGGAAAGCCTTGATTACATCAATAACGGAGAATATTTTTGAGTCTTTTAGGAGTCCAGTGACATCATTCATATTTGGTAGCGGGTAACGGTCTGGAATAGTGACCTTATTGAGGGCCCTGTAATCACCGCAAATACGAATTTCATTTGGGTTACTCTTTGGGCGTAATAATAAAGGTGAAGCCCAAGGAGATTTGCTTAGGCGCATAATGCCAAGTTTCTGGTGCTCCTCAAATTCTTTCTTAGCACGTACAAAAACATCTCCACGTAATCTGCGAGGCTTTGAATAAACAGGTGGTCCTGTAGTTTCGATGTAATGAACGACATCATGTTGTGGTGTTTCAAGGAATGGAGTAGGCCGAATCAACGCAGGATAACTAGCCAATATTTGCTCGAAAGAGGATATTGGTTTCGAGGTATCTATAACGCTTAAGCAAGGTATTTGTGTTTTCCGCACTTGGCCTTCAAAACTGCTTTGCATTCCTTGAACTAGACATTTTTTACGTAGATCAGGTAGAAGGTCGTAATGGTGGAGAAAGTCCGCTCCTATGATTGGAGTATTAATATCTGCTACGACAAAAGTCCATTTCAACGGAGTTGGTAACCCAAAATCGACAGTGTGGTCTTCGTACCCATACGTGTTAATCTCACCACCATTGGCACTGAATAATGAAAACAAAGGCTTTTCAGCTTTATCATCCAATTGTTTTGCATATTTTGTCGGGATAATTGAGAAGTCCGCACCACTATCAATCAGATGAAGTAGGCCTGAGTTGCGGTCTCGTAAATGTAGGCGGCGAGAAGGTGGTAGCTTGGTGCCATGTATCGCCATCACGGCACCTCCTTGGAGTTTTCCGCTTTCTTGGTAGTATCTGTGGAGTATGTACACGGGGAGTACATTTTTTGCGCTTTTTCCCCAAATCGAAAGTGATACCAACAATATCCACGAGTTCTTGTGCGAGAGCGTGAGCGAGAACGCAGTGCGTTTTGAGAGCGGAAAGGTGAACGAGAACGATCATTATATTTATCTCTGGAGTGTAGCTCCATTTTAAGTGCTGCAATTTCTGCTCGCAAATTCTCAAGTACCAGCGAATCCAGCTGTGTAGAAGTGCCTGGAGTGGGCGAGAGAACGCTTGGCGCTGCGGATGGTGTGGGAGAGCTTTGAACTGCGTGAACCGAAGCATTTCCAGAAGAAGTCATGATGGCGTGAAGAGAGTCAGCCATTGTCGCGAGTGTAGAAAGAGGTACCTTATGGAGTGCTACATGCTCCCTCATTCGTTGGGGTAGTCTTCGCAACCATAGGCTTCGTATGAGCTCCTCGTTATAATTTGCGCCAGCTAGGATGGTCATATCATTGAGAAGAACGGAGGGCTTCCTTGTTCCCAAAGAGACATTCTGCAAGAGTTCATCCAGTTTTTCCTCGTCGGATACGCGGTAGAGGGTGATGATGCGGTCTCGTAATGTAGAGTACACCTTAAGGTCATCTTCCGTGGATTGCAAAATTCGCTGACGACGTCCCGGGTTTCGACACCAATGTCGCGTATAGGTGTGGAAAAGAGCAGTAGTATCTAGTATGCGACTTATTCCCCTGACTAGACGGAACACGCGGCGTGTTATACAACACGCGCGTGTTGATGAAGACCGTGTTAAAAAGGTTATGCCCCTAGCAAGGAACACGCTGCGTGTTATACAACACGCGCGTGTAGAGTACTAAACGTGTTAATAATAGCGATTAAGCCCCTTTATGCGCCCGCTGCGTGTTATTTACCATATCCTCTAAATTTAGAAGCTATATATTCTTCTGTTTCACAATGTTTTAAAATATACATTTTATGTTTTTTATATTCCATTTAGTATATAGATTTTTTACCTTTAATGGAATTCATGGAATTCATGGAATTTATAGAATTTATATACCTAAAAATTTTATGTAATAAATAGAAATAAATAAAATGGCAAATCAATTACTAGAAGCTTACCCTCTTAGAAATGATCAAATAGATCAAATAGAAAGTTATAAAAAAAGTATTCCTCAACTTCAAAAATTCTATGATATATTAATTAAGAGAACAGAAAATTATTTAGAAATGACTAAAAAATCTATGATTGAAAAAAATATATATGATGAAGAAAATTTCAAGATTCAAGTAAATTTTACAATGAAAGTTGCATACTTGATATTTACTGTAGATGTATTATTTTTTGCTGTCAAAAATGGTGTAACAAAAGTTAAAGCATTAATGGAAGACAAAAATAAATTGAAGGAATTTGGAATTAATATGGAAAGAAAAATAAAAGATATGGAAGAAAAATTCATATCAAACTCCATCCAATGAAAATATTATAAATGAAAAATTAAAATTGCAAAAAAATATTGTGAAAGAGTTTAATAAAGTAATGTTTTCTTCACAAAATGTTGGAGTAGTAAAATCTAAGAGTGTTTTAAATTTTGTCACTAATGTAGTTACTGTAGATGATTTAAATCTGTTAGCAAACCAAGAAGATTATGACAGAGATTTTATCCAGATCAATGGTGCAGAAATAAATGAATTAAAACAAAAAAGTGGATTAAGAAAAATTGATAAACCAAGAGTTAAAAATAATGAAGAATATAAAATTTACAAAAATTAATCAAAATTAGATAAAAATTTCAAACAAAGATGACCACAAATAACTTCTTTAAAATTTTGATTTTGATCAATATTATAATATACTTGATTTTCCATTGAAAAATATCTCATCAATTCACTAGGTGGTTCAACACCAAATGAATCAAAGTAATTAATTATTTTATCTTTTTTGAAAAAACAAACCCAATGAGTACCTTGTCCATCAGAATCATCTAAATTAATTATCATACTTTCATTTTTTCTTATTTTATTTGGAAGTTGATCTCTCATAAATACACCTCTGAAATATGGTATACATAATTTTTTTGCATAATTTTTCAACTCCATATCTGATAAAGGTTTAATAGGTAATTTTAATTTTTTTTTTTTTGAATTTACGTAGAAACCTTGTCCTTCTATTTCTTTATTTCTAGCTTTAGATACATCCATAGGATTAGATCTGCTCATGCTAGACGCATTAACATAAAAACCTTTTCCAAGTTTCTTTTCTGCTGCTTGAACATTTTTATAATGATTAATAAACTCTGATACTTTTTTATCTAAACCATACCCTAAATTTTCTTTATCTGTATTCCCTTTTTTGATTCTTTCTTCAACCAATTTATCATTTGCTTTTTTATTATTATACGCATTCACAAGATTTTTAGCAATTGTTGAAGCTGCTGTTATAATTGGTAAAGCACCCATTAAAGCAGGTAAAAATCCACCAGTTTTATTATTTTCATTTATATATTCTAATTGAGGAATTTTCAGTTGTAATTTGACTGGTTTCTTTTGTTTGATCCCTTTTTTAATCTGTTTGATTTGGTATGTTGATAATGGTAAATAAGTTTCATTCATTACACTATTTTTGTTCGAATCAACTGCTCATGATCAAATTTAAAGTAATAGGTTTCTTCAATTTTATTCCTTCAAGAATTAGTTTTTGATCTTTTTCATCCAAATTAAGTGGATATTTGATTCCTGCTCCCAACCATCTTTTAACCTTCATAGCATTTGTTGTTAGTATGCAGCAGCTTTTTCTCCTAAACTTGAATCATCAGCAATCACACGTTTCCAAGCATCTTCTTGTAATTTATAATCAGCTTTATGACGTTCATCAAGATCTTTTGACTTTGCATAAGCTATGTCATGATTCATAGCCGCTTCATCCAATTTATTTATTGGTTTTACACCTTGTGATAATTTTAAATCTAAATTTGTACCTGGACCATTATATTCATATCCAGGTAAATGAAGTTCAAATGGTAAGTTATCAATCACAGAATTGATCAATCCACTTCCTTTTTTATGATTTTGTTTAGGAAATTGTTGCAAATCCCTATCAATTAGTTTTATCCTATAATCGCTTGCGTGGCGCAAGCTTGTCTCGTGATAGTCAGCCATCATATATTTATATTAGAGAAAAATTATTAAAATTTAGTTTTTAAAAGTTCTTGATTATAAAATTTACCAAGGATTTCTTCACCGTCTTCAGCTTTGATAGAATAAGTTATAGGATTTGTATAGAATACCTTATCAATTACAAAGATTTCTTTTGTCCAGTTATTTTTATATTTATTACCAAAAAGTTTCTTGAAAGCATAAATTCTCACTCTGTCTCCAATTTTGAATTTTGGATCTTGTTTTGTAAGATTACATTTAGATTTCATCAATTTTATTAAAATTTCATCTTCATTACTTTTATCAACTTCAATAGGTCTCATCCCAATTGATCTATGAATGTTTTTAGTATTATACTCTTCCAAAACTTGTGGTAAAATATCATACCATTTAAAATTATTACGAGCCTCAAAATAAATTTTCAATTTTTGATTCAATGTTCTATTAAAACGTTCAATTATTGCAGATTTTTCTTCATTATATGTATGATACATATTAATATTATATTTTTTCAACATTGATTTAAAAGTTTGATTCACAAACTCTTTACCCATGTCTACATGAAGTAAATTAGGTTTTCGTTTAGATTTTTTAATTATGTTTTCAAAAGCTTCTGCAACACTTTTACCAGTTTTGTTTTTCAAAGGTTCAATCCAAACATATTTAGAAAACGTATCAATAATATTTAACAGATATTTGAAACCTTTATTTTGTCTGGAATATTTATCCATAATAATAAATCTGCAGCCCACAAATCATCAATGCCTTTCGTTATTATTTTTCTACGACAAAATTTTTTTCTAATTGGAGCATGTAATTCTTTAGCTTCTTCCATTATATTTATTACATTTAAAAAATTTTCGAAATCTCCAAATAAATTTAAAGAAAATTATAATAGTAAGAACACATTTTTTTTCTTCTTCCTCTTCGGAAGAATCTTCAGAATCAGATTTACCTCCATTTATTAAAGAAAAATTTATATAGAATTAATCGAAATACGATTTTTAGAATTATTATTTACATATATGTCGAATTCATTTTTAATAATTTGATTAAATGATGATTTTAATGATCTTTCAATTTATCCCTAATATCTTTTTGTTTATTAAAAAAGAAAAATATCTCCGGATTAATCACCTTATTAGAATCTCCATCAATAAGATATAAATTAGCTTCTTTACCTTTGAAATATGAATTCCTAATTAATTTATATCCTATTTTATCTAATTTTTCGTTAATAAAATCAATTTTTGATAAAATGATAATAGTTTGACCATTTCCTAAAGTATATGTAAATAATTTAACACCTTCTTTCTTAAATGTTATATCAGATTTCGTAGTCGCATAAATTCTCAAGAATATTGTTTCATTATCCAATTTTTTCTCAATTCCAGTTGGAAATGGTTCAGTTGATTGGGTGAAAACTTTACCTTCTAAAATGATATTTAGTTTAGGTTTGTATTCTTCATTACCCAAATTCAGTAATGGTAAATTCAAATTCTTTGAAGGTAATAATTGAAAGCAAAAATCTTTATAATTCTTTTTAACATAAACTCCTATATTTTCATCTGCTATATTAATAAGATTAATGAATTTTTCAGTATCATACTCAGTTATCATTTTATGATTAATAATGAAAGTTATGTTTCCATTTGGTTCATCATTTGTTTCCCTGAGTTGACTAATCTCGTGTCTATAATCAAAGGATATTGTTTCAGACGAATTTTTTATATTATATAACAAATATTTCTTGATAGTTATTTCCTTTATACTGAAATCTTTACTTCCTAAAGTATGTAAAAAAATTGAAAAATATGGAAGAACAAACTCGGTAGTATTTACATATTCTCCAAACTCACTAAAAGCAGAAGTATTAATTTTTTTAGGTTTAGTTATCACTTGATTATGAATATGAATACGAATGTATAGAAATGTCTTGTTTCCTGCATAAGATAAATCTGGATTTTTTGGAATCCAATTCTTGTCAAAACTAAGAACATTACTTGTAATTAATTCTGGTTCAACATATAAATTAATTATTCTTTTATCTCTTTCTTCCTCTTCAGAAATATCATCATCAATAATGGCTCTACTTTGAGTTTGTTGAATACCTAGATTATCCTCTATTCGTTTTACTCTTTGTTCAAGTTTATTGAATTCATTTATTGTTACAAATTGTCTTCCGATTCGTGGCATCTTAATTTATGTATGAAAAATTTTTATAATTCTTTTAATTCTTGTAAAATCCTAACAACTTCATTTGTTAATGCAGGATTTGTATTTCCACTTTGCATTTCTCGGTATAAGACAACAAGTCTTTGAAGTAATTCATCCAGATTATCCCAATAAATATATTTGTCTCCTTTAAGATTTGCACTTAAATTTATACTTTTTATTTCATTTAAAATTTTAATTATATTTTCAGGATCTACATTTCCATTTTGAATATTCATGTATACACCTACTAATTTACTTAATAAATCTATAGGATCATTATGAATAGGAAAAAGTCCACTTCCTTCAGTAGGTCCTTTTAATCTTAATATTCCTTTTTTCACTAAAATAGGTTTTACAATATTATTATATTTATATCCTGTACTTGCTTTGACTTTTCTAGCATTAATCATTGTTATGTCTATAACTATTTGTTTTTTGTAATATTTCAGCATAATTTTCTTCATCAACACTGTCATAATGATTTGGTTGTTCTAGTGTTAACAATTCCCATAAACCAGGAGTTCCTGTAAATTCTGTTCCATCTTTGAATATAATATTATCATCCTTAATCCAGACTGGTTGATTTCCTATAAATAAGTCATTATCTTCTACTCTGATTCCAAATGTTTTATCTGTCTTTATATCTTTGGAACCATAATTTGATAAATATTTTTGAGCTGTTCTTCCTATAACTTTTATAACCTCTTCCGTATTATCTAATAACTGAGGTGGTTGATTTTCGACATATTCTGGTAAGGTTTTTGGTCTATTTTCGACATATTCTGGTAAGCTTTTTGGCATAATTTCGACATATTTATTTTGCTGTATTAGTTTTTCCAAAGGTTTTGTAATAGGTTTGTATAATTCTTTCAGTTCTTCTTGTTTATAAATTTTCCCTGTTCTAATGGTATCATATTTTTCTTTCAAGTCCTTTGTTGAATTAATGTATGATTGCAAAGCAACTTCATTTCCTGGTAAGGAATAATCTTTTAAAGATCTTTCCATTTATTAATATAAAAAATTATTCTAAATAAATAAATGAATAAAGATGCAAACTAATAAACTGAAGACACCAATTAAGGTTGAAAATTATGACTACAATAAACCTCCTCCTCGATACGATGAAATCTTTCCAAATATAATTCGTGCTGGTATTTTTGGCCCATCAGGATGTGGAAAAACAAATGTCTTAATTCAGATCTTATTGGAAATAAATACTTATTCAAATATCTATCTATGTACAAAAACACCTCATCAAGAAAAATATGACAGATTAAAAGCCATAATTGATGTTTTTAATGAAAAAGCTAGGTACAAAATAGGACTATATACCTTATTACCCAATGATTTAAAAGAACCAGAAGAAATAGAGCCTTACTCAGTTATAATTTTTGATGATATATTAACTAATCCCCAAGAAAATATTGCAACTTATTTTTTAAGAGGTCGACACTATAATATATCTTGTTTCTATCTGGCTCAAACCTACTCAAAAGTCCCTAAACAATGTATAAGAGATAACTTCAATTATTTGATAATTTTCAAACAAGATCTTAAAAATTTAAAACATATATTTGAGAATCATGTGACAGATTTGACTTTTGAAAGATTTAAGGAAATGTGTAATTCATGTTGGAATGAAAAATATGGATTTTTAGTTATTGATAAAGAATGTAATAATAAAAATGAAATTTATAAAAAGAATTTTGAAGAAGGTTTCATACTTGAAGTTGATACGACAGCTTTGCGGCCTAGCACCAGAGGTGATAACCATAAGGAAGTGTGTTGATATTATCTACTAAATATCTTTTGTCATCATATGGTGATAACGCAATTTTATCCAATTCCACTGTATATAAATTATGATGCTTGGAAACTATTGAATACACTTTTTCTCTAGTTTGTTCGCTTTTAATTAAACAATTTTTATACATGTCAAATTTCATTTTCTCTATATTTGATTTCTTTATGCCTTTGCAGACTTTCTTCTCTTTTATATCATTTCTAAATGCATACATTTTTGATCTCAATCCTACCCATTCTCTTATAGGTATTCCAAGGTATTCATCTTTGAATAACCCAGGAACTTTTTTATTCTTTTGTGGCATCCAGTCTATTTTATAATCAAATGTATCGTAATACTGAATATCTTCTTTTATATCTTCATATACATCATCAGTTTCAACATAAACAATTAATGAATCTGTATCTGTTCCTAACAGTCTTATCCTATCACCATACTTTTTCTTTAAAACATTATAATAAAATTGATACATTAATAATTTGGATATTTCTAAGACAACAAATCCTCCATAAATAGGTTTATTCAGTTTGACTGTTTTCTTTTTTCTAGCAAGTAAAATAGTTTCTTCATCTAAAATTGTTCTTGTTTCATAATCAGATTGTTTGAGAAATGATTCTGGTGAAGTTAATATTTTTACATCACATCTGTTTCTCACATTTTCCATTTGTTTTCCATAAACTGAGTTATTCATTAGTTTATAGAAGTCCTTTTCAAAGTCATTTTTAGCTTCTTGTCTTAATTTTGTGTTCATATCAATGTAGGGTTTTAACCAAGCTTTTTGTTTGAATCTTATATAATTATTTACACTCTTTAAGATGATACCTTGACGCAAACATTCTTTCAGCATTCTGAAATCAATAATATAATCCTTTTTTGAATACAGGGTAGTGATTAATTTACCATCTTTTGGTTTACTTCCTATTTCTTTTGCTATTAACTGTCTCTGATATTCAGATAATTCATCTTCTCTGGGAATATAATGTTCAGGAAGCATAGGATAATCTTTGAATTTATTATGTAATTCTTTTGGAATTTCCAAATCCACTATAAATGTATATCCGTATTCACCATTATCATTTAAACTGAGAATTACATCTTTGGTAAAATCTGTTGGCTTTGGAAAGTTATTTTGTGATTTCAGTAATTTAAAGTTTATAAATTCACCAATTGGTAGTGGTTGACTTAAGGCCCAACCATATAAATTATTACAGTCTAAATATAAAATATAACTCATATGTTTTTGACTATTCCAAATTCCTTTTTCTTCTGCCTTTTCTTTACTCAATTTTATTGTTTTACCAAGTTTTTCATCATAAAAGTAACAATTATTTGCTAATGCATGTCTGTGAGGAATATTTGAAATACCTCCTCTAATTCCTTTTTCATAAATCTCATAATTTTCCTGATCTATAAGCAATTCAAGTTGTTGACCTGTATATTTTAATGAGGCAGCATCAGATAATTGAGGGGCTGAAATATAGTAAACTGGATCTAGTTTATAATTTTTATAACATGTTTCCCTAAAATTATCAAAAACATCTTTGGTGAGAATTGTGTCAAGTTTTAAATATAAATTATGATAGTCTCCAAAATTTTTACAATTGAAATGTCTATAAACTTCTTTTGCAAATGCTAAATCATTGTCAGATATTCCTTCATTATTCAGTGTAGAATACCAATCTTTCTTATTTAAGGGTAATTGTTCTTTGAACTTTTTATAATCATCTACCCATTCATATGGATAAATTCCTTTTTGTAAGACTAAATGTAAATCTTCCTTTCTAAATTCTCTCAAAATATTTTTGAATTTAGAGTAATCAATAGGTTTTGTTACAATATTTTCACAATGTTTACATTTAGCTTTATATTTTAAAATTCCATTTTCATTTATTGGTAAGAATTTTCCCTTGAATATGTCTTGAACTTTATTACATTTTGAACAGAAACCATTGTTAACCTCTGCTAAATTTTTAACAGCTTTCTCTAGACTTGTACCTATAAAAGCTAGAGTATCAATAAATCTGAATTCCATTGTTATTGGGAACATATCACCTTTTCTTTTTATATTAAGATTTCCTTCATTGCATTTAGGACATTTATCTAGTATTTCATCATAATATTTTTTGTTACATTTGAGGCATTTTGTTAAATCATATTCTTGCTCATATTCATCAATTTTAACATTTCTGGAAAAAGTAGTATAGTTTTCATTATTTTTTGGGATAATATTCAAATCTTTTTTTTGTTCATATTCATCACATAATTTTAATAGCCAACGTAAAAAGATCTTTGAATCATATTTCAAATTATGAATCAATATTGCAATGAATTTGGGCATTTTCAAATTTAAATTACATTGATTGCAAGCAGCTCCCTTAAATTTTCCAGTGAAATGATCATGATCCCTTATTTTTTCATTTTCATTCTTAAATTCATTACTGCAGATATGACAACGAGTGGCTGATTCAAATAAAATAGCTTCTTTTTCACCCCAAATCATTTTTTCATTTTGCATTCTCAGTTTATGATATTTTTTCCCATGATCTTATAATAATTGATTAAACTTTTTCATTAATTTCTCTTGATTATTATACCTTACTAATTCTGCACCCATTTCATTAGAATAGAAACAAAAACTATTTGCTTCATGCTTATGAATATATTTTGTTGTCTCTGTGATTTGTTTTTGCATTTTTTTCAATGTACATTCAAAATCTAAAGTTAATGTATATGGATGATATTGCTCAGCACCAAATGAATAGTATTTCCTAATATTATTTTTACTGGTTGGCATCTGGATATTTTGTTTTTCATAGACACAGGACTCAATATGAGAGTTGTAGTCAGATTTTAATTCAAATTTTCTATGACATTTCATACAAATATTCACGTGATTGGTATATTTGTGTATTTGTCCTCTTAATAAAGCACTCAAATTTTTTATTCCAACAATATGATCTTTATACATTAGTAAATTTATATGCCCTTCTTTGTTAAAATTTTGACTCCTATAATATAAACTTATTATTGATTCATTTTCATCATATTTGTAAATATTGATTGAATGATTTATGAAATTTTCATATTTTTCAATATTTTCAGGTATTAATTCAATTGGATATTCCATATTTAATTTTTCATATTTTGTAATATTATAGTTTGTTGGTCTATCAGTATGTTTTTCAACTGGATTTAAAATACTTTCTAATGCATATTCGAAACATCTTACATCTTCTTTTTTATTACATTTGAATTTATTTGTTTTTATATTTTTCACATTGATGCAACACTTTTTTGAGATGATAAAATTTGGTAATTGAATCCAGTTTCCCCCGCGCAAAGGATTATTTTGATCAGAAAGAATATCTACTCGAACAACTCTATCAAATCGATATCTTGTATTTTTAGCATTGTAGCTATCGAAGTTTCGTAGAACTTCATTTTTTGCTGATGTCAAAGCACTTTTGATTGCACTTGAATGAACTATAATATTTCTCGTTGATCGAAAATGTTTTCTATGGCGATTTACTTGTTCTCCTGCTAAATTCACTTCTATATAATCTACAACTGCTACTAATTGAAAGCTTATACTATTTTTAATTTTCAATTCTTTTGTAGCAATTTCATAAAGTTTTTCAGTAACTTTAGATAGAAATGTTATTAAATCATTCTTTGCAGATTCACAATATATTTCATAATCATGAATCATATTTTTCCAACTTGCTGTAGTACCATCTCTTATTTCAATATTCCTATCCCTTCTTGGAGGTAATTGTTCAGGTTTTTCATTACTAAAAATGCTATCATCAAAATTGAATAATTTTGCATTAAATTTTTGAATTTTTTTATTTTTATTTTTTGTCAAGTAATTAGCAACTACTTTTGCTAAATCATTTTTCTTCAATCTTGAACATCCTGAGATATTTTTGTCTTTACAATAATTATATAGTTGATTTCTTGTATATTGATTTTCAAGCTTTGTAATTAACTCCATTATTTATAAAGAAAAAATTTTAATAAGAAAATTTAAAATTGGTTGGACCATATTATTTTTCTATTTTTCCATTAATTTTTTTTAATATAAATACAAAATGGAAAATGAAAATGAAGATATTGTAATCGATTATAATAACAATCCTGAAGAATATAATCAATTTGTGAGAGCAATTAGAAATCTAGAAGATTTATATGATTTTGAATTTTATGAAGACCCTGATCCTGATTATGAGAGTGATGATTCTGGAAATGATTCAGACCTAGAAAATTATTTCAATAATTTATATAGACCTAGGTCTACATCATTTGTATATGGTTTTGATCCTGAAGATTTTATTTCTGACCCTGATTCAGAAGCTGAACCTGATGAGGGAATACAAGAGGATTTAATTGAAGATAATTTAGACTAAAATTTCACTTAAATTTTAAACACCATTAGGTAAATAAGTAATTTCAACGTCAGATTCTAAATCATTTTCTGGTATATCTATATTTTCAATATCTTTTTCTATCATTCTTCATAAAATACTCAAATGAGCTATAATATTCACCATTAATTTTTTATACTTGGTTTGCTTTGATTTAGGTAAATGTTGAATTTTATCCGAAAGTGGGTCCATTAAAGTTTCATATTTTGATCTTGTGTAATCAATAGGTTTTTTAAAATATGGTAAATAATTTTCAAAATCAAACTCTTCTTTCTCAACAAAAGAATTTTCATAGACTTCCATTTATATAGTAAATATTTTTAATGGAAGTGAAATAATTTTTAATTCAACTTGGCGGAGATGACATCTCCTGGAATATTATGTGTTTATCAAAAAGAGATAAATAATTACACACGGCGGAATGAACAGTTCCGCGAGTATTGATAAGAAGTTACATAATTTTTATTATTAATTTTACAAGTCCAAGGTTCAAACGCTCATGTAAGAGCGGTTTTAGATGGAAATATTAGTGTTGAATCTTCGTTGAAAATTTGGGTTACTAAAAATTGTTGAAAAAGTGAAAATTTTGGTGTTGAATTGTGATGAAAAATGAATATCAACATCTTCAAAATTGCTTCTTGGTTTTTTCTGGATAATGAACTGATGAAACTTTTAATTGGTTGTTGAAGGGGTAAAATTAAAAATAAATACGGTTGAAAAACTGAAATTGTTTTTATTGGTTATTTAATAGATGAATACAAGATAAATTCGGTTGGAGAACCGTTGAAAAAAATCTGGGCCAGGATCAGGTATAATACATACTACTACCGTATGATTATCAATGGTCTGAAACGCAAAGATTTGAGAACCTCACCCCACACCGACCCCCTTCCCTAATCAGGTAGGCTGTAATAGCTATCGTTTTTATTGAAAATACAGCTAAATGGTTACGGTCATGAATCTCTGCTGCTAAAATCTGAGCCTGTTGGTTTGTTCATGATAATATCTTTCAAATTTAAAGTAACGCGGAAGTGAAGCTTATAGCTATCCATAAACTCGAAATATTCAGTCCAAAAGTAGAAAACCAATGTAAATATCTGCAGGCATGTAGTGACGCTGAGAGTCATTTCGGTCCCAGTGGGAAATTGTTACAGAGGCCTTTATATAATATACTACATTTTGTTAGAAGGTGTTTGGAGTAATATTTTTTTTAAATTGAAAAATCATCATGTTTATAATTAAGCATATTATGAGAAAAAATGAAAAATGAATCATAATTTTTAATTCAATAACAATTAACATTAAGTATGTACTCTTGATTCTTAAGTATGAAAAATAATTAAAAATACACTTTTCGTGCCTTTTTAAAAGCGAAGTTTTCGATTATTTTTTTAAAATTAATTTTTCGAGCTAACTCGCTCTCTATTGATAACATTCCTGATTTATTTTTAAGGACTTTTTAAGGGTCCTTCAAAAAGCACGGACCGGGGGAACTTCCCCCTTTCCCCTCTCGGCACCATTGTAAGTATGCTGTTGAATATTGTAACCGTTCTGGCTTCTGGCTGGCTGCTTGTGAACTTTTACAGCAGACGACAAGATACCACGTACTCGCGTAAAGTATAGTAAGTTATATTTGAGATTCTTCGATAGCTGATGGAAGTTACTGAGTAAATTTGAAAACTAGATTCCTCGTAAGGTAATCACATGAAAACCATGTAAATATATTATGTATTGAACTATGCAAAGAAGAAAAACGACGAATATGTATTGAATCGTTATTACTAATTCGTACAGCTTTCTATCAAGAGTATCGTGGTTGTAAAAGAAACCCCTAACAGAAATTACGCCAACGTAGATGGCAACGACTCATGAATGCTAACAACGCTATAAGCAAACGCGCCATAATATTTACCAAGTAATACGTGAAAGCTGAACTTAGCTGTAAAGTTTTGTAAACAAACCTTAATGTGGGTTTTTATACCTTCTTATACGCCAATACGTCTTAAATTAAACTCATTAATAAGTTTTAGCTGGATCCTAGATATTGAGCGAAAACTCGCCACATCGCGACGTACACGTACAACGTGCCCGGTTAATTACCGTACGTTGTACCTCTTAGTTTCTGCGAAGGTACTACGACGAAGAGGTATCGGCTGGAATAATCCTTTATAGAAAACTTCATCGATACGACGAGAATCGTCGGGGCCAAACGTTATGATCGATGAGATGGTCGAAACCGATTAGCGTTACTTTCGAAACGACGTTAAAGCCATGTTTTACAACGTCGTCGTATTCGTCGGTACTCAGGAGCGAGGAAATGGGTGTAAAATGGGATCCTTACCGACGTAGGAAGTAATAAAATTGATTTAATAATGGAAACCAGAATATAGGTACTTCCTCGTTTGCGCGAACATTAGGAAAAACGATACGACCAATTATAATTTATCGAGGCATATTCAAAAAAGTAAAAATCTTATCGTTACTACCATTCGTATTTCCTGCCGCATTCGCGTAAAACTTTCTTCTCTTGGAATACATCAAAAATAAAGCTCAGAAGGAGGTCAATACGTAAATTGAATTAACACGTTTGCAGCTCTAAAAGTTTATTAATTTTTAAAGCTAATTAAAGCCGAACGAAATTCCCAATAAAAGGCAAGTAAGATTAAACATTACAGCAGCGTTATTTTTAAAATTTTATTCGCCAATAATACTTTGCAGGCGTTATTTAACAACACTTTCGCTTTTTTCTCGATCTAGTTATATTTTAGACTGCGCTGTTTACGCTCGTTTTGTCCTTTTATTGTCTTGTTTTTAGCCTTTCCGTCCATTTACCTATTGCAACAACTTCTTTCGGGTTTTTATTCGGCAATTTAGGAACTAATTTCGGATCTTTTACGCGACTAGAAATTTATTCATTTCTCATTTGAACTTAATAAACGAAGGAATCTTAGGTACCCACGTGATAGCCAGAGTCGTAGCTTTCTGGTGAATTGTATTCGACGATATGAAAGTTTAATCGTGCTGGCGCTAGGATTTAAAAAAAGGAATTCTCGACTATTTATTCATGGAAGCAACGTGTCCTCATAAAATGAGACAGTAAGAGTGAAACGCTTTTCAATTCGTACAAAAACAGGGTGTGCGTGGCGGCCGAAGTTCATCAGGTGTAAAAACATCTCGAGTACCGCGAATCCGATAAAAAGAAGAGAAACGCTAATTATCTTTTATATTTCGAATAAAACTCGTAAAATTTATTCGCTGGTGTAAGTTATAAAAAAGAGAAACCTCCGTATAATCCCAAGCGATTACTTCGTGTTGTACTGTTCTGCTCGTATAACCTGGAAAACACTATTCTTTATACATTTACCGAACTAGGTTCTACGTAACGTTGATCCTGCTTAAGGAACCCACAAATAAACTGCGGAAAATTTATCCTATCTTGTTTAATAGAGTCGGTGCGCGCGAAATTACAATCCGTGTGCTTGTTCGCGATCACGACTGTAATGTAATGGTTAATCTTTCTTAAGGTTTAGGTTTGATTTTTTTCTACTCATGTATGTGTCTTATGCTCGTTTGAAATTCTGGATTGCGATTCTTCTTAATGATTATACGTTGAATACACATCGGAGTGGAAGAGGGAGTGAATTGACTAGTTCAAATGTAAAATTCCGAAAATTTTTGTTTGTTCAAAAATGCCTATTTCATTTCGATATTGATTAATCTATTTATTATAAAATTCAAAAAACATAATTTTTTCAAAGTGCCTTGTTTATGGAATGATGTAATAGTGAAAAAGATAAAGACTAATTTCGCCTGATATGATGAAAATATACCAAGGAACATTATGCATATGAGTAGTACAGCAGTGTACATGGCACGTAAAAAAAAAAACAAGCAGAAAATAAATTTAAAGAAATTATAACACAATCTGCAATCTCATACCCCCAAGATGTCTGGTTTGAGCAATTTCGAAGTGCCAAAATTTAGGCATTTATTTTATTTTTTCATTTAACTTTTCAAAAGTTGTACTGAAAGGAAATTTTTCACTATAAATATCTAGATTAAAAATAATTTTAGTCGTTGTAAGAAAAATTAGGAAAAAATATTAATAATATCAGAAAATGAAAAGTAAAATGAAAAAAAAAAATTAAATACATGAATAATTTTCAAGTACAGTTTATTTTCAAAGTAATTCTTTTTAAAAAAATTATTTAAATAAAATATGCGTGAAAAAATTTTAAAATTGAATTCAAAAAAATTACTAAAATAAGCCTAAAGACTTAATCTAAAAGTACCTATACACTAAATGAGAAATAAAGAAACGAGCTTGAAGAAATTACTATAAAAAATGATGTTAGCTTCCTATATAGAAAAATTATCATACAAAAGTGTTGGCTTCCAATATATATTTTTTTTTTCAAAAATTTGTTTATTCCATAGACGTAATACGAAGTAATCACGGTGCCTAAAATACCTATGTAAATCAATTTCAACCCTCAGAATCGATGAAATACTTGCCAAGGTTAATTTTTTTGAAATTTCAAAATTTCAAAAAATAATGTTTTTGGGAAATTTTGAATTTTTTATGACTAGACAACGTTTTGATTTATTTACAAACCAGTCTTATCCCAGAATTTGAAAACCACGATCAGTTTCTCTGCAAACCCCTTGGAGAGGAAGAGGAGCGTTCTTTTAATTTTTATAAGTAAATTAATCAATCCACTCAGCGTTCTCAAATATCTATAAAACGATATGTCACATATTTATGCTAATTTTTTTGAATTTTTCAAACATTGAAGTGTTATTTATTACCCCTCACAAAAGCTGTATGGTGCAAAAACACTCATTAAAAATTTAGGAGATTTATTTTTCTAAATTTTTTAAAGTGTGGCTCAATAAAATTTTCTTAGTGGAAGAAGTTGAACTTTCAAGTTTTGAAAGTTACTCAAAGTTGACCATGATTTATGAAAATGGAAAAGTATCAAATATTAGAAGTGCACCCCTCCTCCCCTCTAAAGAATCCGTGCAAAACTGATGGTGGCTTATCAACTCTTATGGCAAGATAAATTCGTAGGAAATGGAGCAAAATCAAGGACATGGGGTCAAAAGGTTGTTTGAACTGGCATGAAATGATTCGGAACAAATTTTGAAAATGATGAGAAAAAATTCATAAAGGAATAGTTTATTTAATTTAAGTAAAAAAAATCATTATACATTTTCTTATCAAAAAAAATTTACTCAAAAATTTTATTTGCATTATAAGATTAGCAGGCAATCACTTCTAAAAAAAACTGATCTAATAACTCCTAATTTGTATTATTTAAAAAATGTTATGAATGCTTATATGCATTTCGTAACTGAACAAAAATTGAATTATGAAATAAATAAAAAATTAAAGATAATAAATAAATGAATCAAACGAAATGAATGGGTATCCAATGAATAGAGAACCGAAATGGGTAAAAAAATTAATAGGAAAGAACAGAATAAATCCTAATCGGAAAATGTCTTTTAAAGCATCATAAAAAATTGCCTCCATCAGAAGTCACTTTTCATTAATGGACATTTCTCTTAAGAATTGAATTTATCAAGTTTCAAAATAAGCGAGAAATTTCAGAACACAAAGGATTTATGTAGTATTTCGAAATTGCTAGATATACTTTGGTATAAACTTAACCAGACGTATCTTGTAATTCACATATGCCTTGACAAACGTCAAAATGTATTTTTAGGCGAATGTATGACACGTTTTCCGATCTTCTTGGGATTTACCGAACATCTCCTTTGGCGTAAAGTTACGATTTTCGTATAGCGAATTTATTGTAACTATTTGGACTGTGAAATAAAATAATACTTTTTCCATGATCTTTTTTCCATTAACTAATTACTTAGTTATTGTATTTACGGGGGTCATTTCACAACAAAACCGGTATACGGAGGCAATGAAATTCGATGGTGAATTTTTCACTGCTAAGTACAAGTACACGTAAGTAATTAGGTAAGTAATATAAATGTTTCAGGATTGGAATGATATTTTATCAGTGCAACGCTTTTGTACCTATAAGAATTGAATTTCTTATACAATCTTATTATTTCGATAGAATTGGAAAATTCCGAATTAAAAATACTTACAAGTGAATTTCCGTTGTGAAAAAAAGATGTAGTATTTAAAAACATTTCTAGGTAGGAATATCCATCAATCACGATGAAAATACATTTTCATTGTAGAGTCCAAGTTGTACGACTATCGATCATTGTTTCAATATGTATACGACAGTTAGTGGCATTTTGATCTTGAGTTTTCATTTTTTATGTATCAGAAAACTAAACAGTATTTATTTTACAAATCGATTCGGCCGAGTAAATGGTAATAATGGGTTTTCTTTTAGTGTCATCGTAAAGCGGTATCTTTTTCTCATTTTCCAGTCTGCGCGGAAAGTGAGGGGTCTGGGTGTGTTCGCAGCTCGACGATAATTCATATTTTTTCCAGAAAACGTGTTTATCTACTACGAGTACCGATCTATTAGCAATGAGATGACGAAAAATCAGAAAAATGAAAACTAATTTTGTTCGAGACTTCGAGAATGAATTGGAAGTGGAGCACGATCGTCGTACGTTCAAGACGCGATTAAACTGCATTTTCAATCATTCGGGAGTATCTGTGCTTTTTTCTGAATGGAATTTAACGCCTGTTTTTCATTTCATCGTGAAGGAAAATATTCCATCGTTGTTAGCTATCTTTGAGCACGATATATACTCGTGGAATGTGAAAGAAAGGAGCGAAAAATTATTTCGCGGTTTAATGAAAATTTCTAATGTTTACTTAAGAATGGCGAATTAATGTGGGATTTTAATTCGTTCAAAAAGGACACGAAAATTTCTAGTATTATTTTAAAGTTGGGAAATGAAAATGAATCATTTGCAGACAAATGTAACCGATGGAAGGCATAGGTAATTCAAGGGGTAAAACGTAATTGCCCGATATACGAGACTCGCTTCGGCTGGAATTGTCTACACAGCGAATTATTTTTGAGAGACGAATTCCTCTTAGTTTAAAATAAATATCGCCGCTTCAGTAGTAAAAGTTGACTTTTCTGCATTAATGGCACTTCATTGTGGATGTAAAATTTCTAGTCGGGCTATGTCGCGTTATATAGTGCGAGCACAACCGTCGTGTAAAATAAACGGCACGCCGTGCTGGTTAATTTAAAAGACAAGCTTAATTTTAAAATTCCTTCGGGTGTTGCGAATACCTTACCGCGCAACTCTATTGACGAATTAATTCGAAATGAACCTTGAAATAAGGTAAGATTTTTCACACTTTAATTTATAAAACGCGCTTCTCGGTTGAAGACGAAAACGCGGCGGGTATTTTTTAACGGCGAATATTTCATTTGGGAATAATTAAAACGGCGTTTTATTTTTTTCTTATTATCAATTTCTGCGGGGTATTTTTAAACGAGCGTAATTTACGTAGGGAGTAAAACAGGTTGAAACGAGCGCCCTGTTAATGGTATAATTGGCGAAGATCTGAGATGGTTTAGCCTTGCTTAATTTAAAGCGAACCTTCTGCTATTATTATTTCTTCACCGAAACGAGCTGCCAACCGAGTGAAGATTTAGTTTATGAAATCCATTTTGGAGCCGTTGCGAAAGTTGTCATTTTAGTTTAGTCACGTTTCGTGTTATGCTATGTCACCGTTTCGCCATGCACGTTGTGAAGAAACGAGAGTAAAGTCAACAGGTATTTGATGAGCTTATTTACGTGGATTGATTGTAGAAAAAAAACAGAGCTTAAGGGGGTATCATTCAAATTGCGTGTTTTTTTAGTTGATAAATTCACGAAAATTGGAAATGAATTTCTCCTCTTCTCCAATTTTAATTCTTTTGGTGCTACACAAATGTATGGGACGTATAGAATTACAATTAGACTTTAAAATAGAATCATTAACGAGTTCTTCAATGAAGAATATTTGTATTCTATGCAAAATAAACTAATGAAATGGAATGAATTGTTTTTTTCATTTTCATATTGTGCCTGCTCATTTTTTCATTTGAAGCATTTTTCGATTTTTCATGCTTTTTCATAATGTTGGTACCTATTTTATAAATTTTATGTGTTTGATTTTTCAAAAATTTTCATTTTGAAGCCTATTTTACATAATATTATTTTATTGATCAGGTTTGGTGATTACTTTATTTTTAGACATTGTTGAGGTATGCTCGGGACATATATTGGTAACACTGTAGTTAAGTACTTTGGACATGTATGTGGATGAGAAAAAGCAACATCGATGTTATTATGAATGTACTAATGCATTGTACAAGTACTTATTTTGAAGAGTTTTTCAATTGAAAAATGGAAAAACATTTTTTTTTCTCGTTTATTTAAATCACATGATATTGCTGTACATAGCACCATATATTAACATTTATAGGACAAAATTTCGTCATATTAATATAGATACTATGTCCGCAAAAATTTTTAATTCTCTCCCACAAAATATTTAAAAAATTCATTCCAATAAGAAAACTCAGGAAATTGCTGATTGCTGGTGCGTTTTACACGGTGCAACAATATCGCACAATGTAATTTAAAAGATTTTATATGTATGTGTCATGTATTGATGGTCATTTAATATTTTTTGTAACGTATGACTTTGTGTGTGCTCCTTGAAGTGCACTACAGGTAAAGAGAAATAAATAAATAAATACATAAATTTTTATTTTTCAACATTTTTGTTCTTTTGTTTGCTTAAGCTTTTTTAATTTTTTAACATTTTTGATTCTTGGGCAGTTAAAAAAAATTATCTTGTTGACCATTTCTTCATTTACGAGCATTTTCTAATTCTTTATTTTTGAACTTTTTCTCCTTTTACTATATTTTTAATAATTTTTTCACTTTTGAAATTTTTATAATTTTTATTCTTTTTCATAACTTTAATTTATCAAAGATTTTCATTTTGACATTCCTTTATTTTCTTTATTTCTTGCGCATTTCTGCAAATTTCTTCATTTTTCAGCTGAATTTTCAACTTGAAAATAATAGCTATTGTAACGGAGGAGGGATTGAATTTCAGACCGTTTGTAATCATTTGGCAAATGTTTACCTTTTTGTGTATATAAATTTTTTTCTCTCCCAGCGTAACCTCGGCAGGTATTCATGAAATTCGCTCAAAACTTGGTGAGAAACTTTAGAAATGCAACAGAAGTACTTTGTTTCCGTACACCTCAAAATTATGAATTACTCACGCCTTAAGGGGAGCTGGAGAAAGGGCAAATAACTCAAGTTTTCGTTTTTGATCTCATATAAAAATGTGAGTCACAGACACCCATATTTGCAAATTTCAGCTTCCTAAGTGCATTTTGAGGGGAGTTAGATTCTTGAATCTTCTATATCTCCTCACCAAATCAACCTAGAAAAGTAAAACTTTTCATGTGTGGTTAGTTGGTGACCAGAATATGACCTCTTGAATTTAGATCAAAATTGGTACAAAATAGCGGATTATAAAAATTTGAGTTGAGCTTGAGGAACTTCAAATTAGTAGAAATGTAATTAATATGAACTCATATAATTATTGGAGATAAGAAATATACAGTATCCTCAATTTACCTCCATACATGTTCTTGGAGGGGGAAGGAGAGGTTATTGACCTCATAATATGGTAGGGTACGCAAGAGTTCGAAAATTTTTTATTACGGTGTCATATGATAAATGGTCCTAATTGACTAACCTATTCTAATTTCAGCTTCTAAAGTTAATTTGGAGGGGAGTTAAAGCAAAAAGTGGCTTTAGTGCAAGAAATTTCATGAATCTTTCATATCTCGTAATCAAATCGACCTAGAAATGTCGAACTTTGTGTGTAGGCTTAGTTGATGGCCAAAATATCAATTTGTGTCAAAATTGACCCAAAGTGGCGGATCTTAACAATTTGAATGTAATTTGAGGAACTTCAATAAGTAGTAATAATTTGAGAAATATGTATTCATATGATTATTGCATTGCAAGACATACTACATTTGTTCCTATAACTTTTTAGGATAGGTTGGGGTTTTTAGACTTGGTATTGGGTATGGCCGGTAGACATGAATAGGTTACCAGTGTAATTTATTAACCTGAGTAAACTCCAGTTAAAAACGCATTTCCCATTTTTTTCATCCTCCTGAAATTTATAAGTGCTTTTTCTAATAAGAAAAAAAAGTTAGCAGGCATACCGCATTACCAGAGCTGAGTTTTTATTTGAAGCTTTTACAAATTCACAAATAATGTGTTTTATGTCCTCATGCCCGCAGAGCACATTCAGTACTGAGTCTGAAAACTTCCACCCCTTCTTTCCAAAATAGTGCAGGAAAATAAGCTCACTTTTTGACCATCTTTAGTTTTTTTGTTCTATAATGTAGATCTGGAGAAGGATTTCTAAACAAGGGAGAAGGAAGGGGAAGGGGAATCATCAGTAAAAATTATTTGTTCATCTTTATCACCTACATAGGTCACTTGATAATAGACATGAACACAATATATGAATAAATTTTTCCGAAATTAATGGATTTTGGGCCTTTTCAGGACTTTTTGAGAAAATTTTTTCATGTACCTTATAGAAAATTGAACGGGGAATATTTTTCTATATTAACAGTTTTTGCATAGGACGCGCCGTATAGAAGATATAAACAAAGAACTGATTGTCGAAAGGTAATTCTAAAAATTAGTATATTTTGACCTCGCCATTTTGGGCTTACTAATGACTTTTTGAGAAAACTGTTTCACTTGTTCTGTGGGAAATTTAACGGGAAACATTTTTTGATACAACTTATTTTGACGTAAAACCCTTTTTTTCGAAGATATTAGCAAAGAACAGTTGAAAAACTGTTTTTGAGGGGTTTTAGCTCCTTTCTAACTCTTTATAATTTGTTAAGGACACCATTCTGCACATATAATGTGAAATTCAGCTCACTACCATTTTTTCCAGGCTCAATCCTTATTTCCCTGTACTAAAAACCATCTGAGGAGTTGAATTTACGATATACTATACTGATAGCTCCTTTCAGTTGAAAGGTATGCTTACATTGATACGTTTACGTATTATTGGGAGTTTTCCTCAATTTATATAAATTTCACGCTTGTAGGTAATGGATACGCACAGCTCAACCTTCAAGACTTGATTTTTTTTAAATTACGTGCATCGATCGGTTCAATTCATAATCGTTCCTTACTACATGAAAAACGAAGTAAAAAACAAAAGTAAAATGTAATTTTAAAAAATTATAAAAAGAAAAAACAAAGATTATACATTATAAATAAAAAAAAAATAATAAAATCAATGCGACAAAAAGGTAAAACAGTTCTACAGGAAAATAATTAACAATTAAGTAACTAACAATAAAATCGAAATGCAACAACGGAATACTCGAAGTACTACTCACATAAAAACTAAAATAATTTTTTTTAATGTGACGAGAAAGAGATCGATATAATTCAAGTTTTTGATTAGTTCCTTCATAACTTATAATTATATCAATGAAAAATTAAAATTAAAGCAATTAAAAAAAAATTATAATTTTGAGGAAATTGAAAAAAATAAAAAAATACAAAAAATACAATATAACAATTGAGATAATTTAAGAAAATATTCAACGAGAAAATAATTAGTGATCTAGTAAAAAAAAAAAATAGTTATTCATTATGATGAAAAAGTTAACAAATAATCAAAAAATGCAACTAGAAGGAATCTATCTTAAATCAAAATATTATTATTTTTTTTATATTGCGATTTAACAATAAAGAGATCAATAGGATCCAAATTTCTGATTAAATTTTTTAATGGTAAATTGTTCCATTCAGAGGTAGTTAGTAACCAGATGAGTACACACAGTACTCTAATCCTAACTCAGTTTAATAAATAAGAAGTTACTTTAACAACCATCCAACTGTTTTTTCTTATATGTATTTTCAATTCTAAATTTATAAAATTGACTAGACCTTTTACTTGAGTAAAAATTACAAATAAATTGATAATGGAATTTATCAATAAATTTTCTTGTTAAGTGAAAACAACATACCAACTCAAGATAGGTATAACTGTAAGAAAGGAAGTCATTTTGTGGAATTTTTCTTCACTTAATCTCATTCGCGCAATAAATACAATAACGTTTCGATGAAAGATAGTTGTTCAATGTCAACTATTTCAGTTGATTGGTTTTGCGAAGAAATATCTCGTACTATCAGAAAAAATATCAGTTAGTATCTTAGTGAATTTTACAACACAAAATATAAGTATCTAAATCAAAGTAGGCGAAATTACCTGTCATAGCAGCGTGGATTTCTTCATTGTGATAAAGATTTGGTATTTGAGACTCATAGCTCCATGCACCTGGCATTGGTTCAGATTCGTATTCTATCATATTGGTGTTTAAATTTGAATTTAAATCAGCATTATAATTTCGAAATGTGCTTGACTCGTTGATGGCTGCATATCGAAAATTGCCACATCATTTTCACTCGTTGAAGTAGAAACTGTAGATGAAGTCCAGGACATGTATTGCGGAAAAGTTTGAATTTGGTACAGCCAATCTATAAGAATGAAAATTACAAGTTATTAAAATCTACGAAATAATTTATGTATTGAAAATTCAAAATTTCCCTTTCATAATACCTATGATAGGTGTTCTTTTTTTTAGCGATCAGGTCGCTATTGCTTTCATTCATGCATCAAATGTATATAATTTCTTGATTTTTTTTGTTGTTCGCGCCGACTTTGGTGCTTACAACTAAAAACGATACATAGACAATTGGGCATGAATCAGTCCATTAAATACTCGCTATGCCCTTTATTCTTTTAACTTTTCATTCATGGCATCCTAATCTTGGCAAATAATTTTTGAACTTTCATAGAAAGTTACTAAATTTTTATATGTTATTGCTCCTATTAATTTTTAATAAAACCGCTAAATCGTTATGTTCTGAAATCAGAATATTTTCTAGCTCCGGACTAGATGATCAAATCCTGCTCAGCTTAGTCTCAAAACATTGTAAACGATAATTTAGCAAGAAAATATGAAATTTTGTCTCTCATGGATAGAAAAAATTTTCAATTTTCATTTTTATGGATTTCAAAGATTTTAAAATATTGTTCATCTTATTGAAGAAAATTTCCATTTTATTCTAAGTTGAATGAATGTAATTAAAGACGCCATTATGAATAATGATAATGATAATAAACTGATATTCAAAGTGTATTTCTCTTACCTGCTTCGTATGTGAAACTGAAGTCCTGTGGAGGACTCCATTTGTTTTCGGATGGATAACCTATTTGAATTTGCGCTGCAATAGGTTCATAGTTCGCCTAAAATATAGATGAAAATGATATTATTTCAGACTTTCTATTCAATAAAATCAACTTAATTACCGATAAAAATATTACTTAGGATAGCTAGTTTACCATTAAGCACTGAGAAAGAATTAGTAATGTAATAACTTTACAATCCCTACTCACCATTAATCTTCCATCATAACGAGGACTTTGAAACACGAGTGCGGCTTGTTCATGAACAAAAATATCATTCCTATGTATGCAAACTTCCCAAAGTATGCAGCCATCAGGGGTTTTTTGAGAGAACCTAACTGTTATTTCTGATGCTGTAATGAAACCAGAAAGGTAATAAAGTTACTATTGAATAGTTATACTGGAATGGCGAGATAAAAAAGACTAAAACTTACGTTTGGATAATTTATTGCAACAAATTGTCAAGGTGACATTTCCTGTCACTGGGGCATTTTTATGGCTTAAGTAAACGATTTCAAGAGAATCATTGGTGTTTTCTGTTTAAGAAGAATTATGCTGATGTTAGTTTTTGTTAATAAAGAAGAAATTTATAGAATATAAAATAAATTAAAACTTGCTTTCGCAGTTAATGACTTCCGATACAATCGGTTCGCAGAGCGGCTGATCCCCATTTTTTGCGTACAATTCGAAACATAGCCTGATGTTTTTCTTGTCAATCGAAGCTGGGTTATTAGCGTGATTAAAGCCTTCTGTAAGTCGAAATTAAAATCGTGAAATTAATAATAATATTGAGTATGCGTACGAGTTTAAACCAATTACCTATTAAACCGTAATTATAGGAAAATACAATTTATATTAATATAGACTATCGTTTTTTATCGTCCGAACACCAAGATTATGGAGATGGAAAAAAAGCTGGTAATTATTATTCTTTCAATTAAAGTAATTAGCTTATTATTATAAAAAAAAAAATATATATATCTATAATTTATCTCATCAACATAATCTCTTTATCAATCATTTATTTATAAAATTAATTTTTTGAAAATTGGTCAATTATTTAACAAGTGAAACAAGTCAGATAAATGTTATCTACGACTTAGCCGCATTGTATTCGCGAGACGAGAGAATCTGCGAATCGTGGAAACTTACGTCTATAAGGATCCGCGTTCATGCTTTGACGAAGCATCAGTGATTCATGCATAGCGTTTACTTTCACTCGTAAGATGCGAATATTTGACAAAACAGCCATTTTATTTATCTTTCCAACCGATTTCCGGCAAATACCATTGTTACAGTCTTCACCGTGCAACTCAAAAGGATGAGCTTTGTAGGAAGCTCGCCCATTGCAAAGGGAAGTTGACTTAGCGGCTACGCAACTCACTTGAATTTCCAAATCTTCGTATCCGCTGTATCCTTTAACCTGCGGAAAAAATACACACGTTAATGATCTGAAATAGATCATCATATGAACCTCATAGTCTACGTACTTGAATTTTTGGAAAAGAAGATTTCCTCTTAGTACTATGTTCTCCTTTTAAAGTAATCGTTTTACGATTTTCGCATTCGTAGCGAGCACGAATATAGGTTGCAGGTCCCTCGACGATTTTTAAACGTAAAGTACTTGAAGCCATATTGGAGAGTTTCAATAGTGTTTGATTTGTGGCTGGCTGTCGAATGAATTTTTATCGAAAAAAATGTAGTATATATGTTAAGTTGATAAATACGCTTGTAATGGGGATTGAATTAATGACGAAATTGCTTTCGTACCTATGATGTAATGGTTGATGTCTGTAGATTTAATTCGAGTATATTATCGAAATTTGTAACGTCATATTTTTTATAAAGTGAGGATTTTATATTAAGAGGTTAATGAGATTTTTTTTATCGTTCTTTCAGAATTTACGTAGGTGCACCCGTGTTGAACGTGATTAATTAGTTACGAAATATACTATGTATAAGGATTTTAACTTATTAATTAGCGTTATTAAATATTGCAAATACGCCAAAAAGTCGTATTCTCCTTGCGTCTTTACTCATCCCGAATATTTTTAATGAATTTGTGATCAAAACTTCTTCGAATAAAGTACATTCGTTCTAGTGATAATGAGTCATAGATTTTCCGATTTCACTTATCGTTGAATCAGTTTGTGCGAGATGAGTAAATTACTGCAAACACATCGATTCCTGAAATCAACTTATAAATTTGTTTAATTAATTTTTATAAACAATCGGAAATGTAAACCATCTGCATCTGCTAACAAAATCTTTCCATAGTGTGAGTAATCAATTTCTACGAAACAAAAATGAACCGAAAAACATAAAAACATTTCCCGGGGTTTTCATTCTATAGAAAAAATGCCAAAAATGGTATGTATTAAATTTGTTTTTCCAAACTCGACACCTCAGTCAACTCAACTATGCTTATTCAAAGTAGGGTGTTTTCGATCAATTTTGAATTTACCGCAACGGTATTTTGATATGAAGGGACATAGGACAGTTTTTCACAGTAAGCTCCAACTTGGGTGGGAACTAAATTTAACACCTCTGCAATTAGCTAGACTCTTTATTATGATGATACCTCACTCGTCTAAACCATTGTCAATGAATTTCGGATTTGAAGCGTCGTACCGACATATGGCAGTAAGAGAATGGGTGGAGGTTAAATTTTCGAAAAATGATATAATATTGCTGTAAAATTATTAAAATAAATTGATATTAAAAAAATTACTCTGTTAAAATAATGTAAATAAAACAATTTCATTTTTAAATTTTATATATAAAAAAAAATAGTTGATAATTATAAAACAACCCTAATTTGTTAAATTAAAGTTTGGCAAATAAACTAGCTAAATCTTCCATGAGAAGGCCATTTCACTGATCTATAGTCCAGTCAAATTATGATTATAAACGGGACTAATTGGGAGACCAAGTTTTTCTGCGGGAAGTTATACCCAATAGTGTCCGTAACAAGCACTAACTTTTCGCCAAAAATCGCCCCCTTGCTTCTTCTCCAAAATCCACATTTGTGCCCCTGAAATCAGTTTTTGCCAATAACACGCGTTCTAATCTAGATACAGAAAAAAGTCAAGTTAAGAAATGAAGCTGATCAGATTTCCAACAAAAAATATTAGTACACATTTTTTGCCCAAGTTGATAGAATCACGAGAAAATGCTTTTGAAACGGCCACTTTCATTGCACATAGGGCCATAGTGCAACGTTTGATATACCCCTTTACCCCACCACGTTACGCTAATGTTTTGTAATCTCATCGTACAAATGACAACTAAGGTGGAAAAATTTTTAGTTTTTCTCGAAAATCGATCTGGTATAGCGGTTGATAATTGCAAAATAATCTCAAAAGTATACCCAAGAAAATTTCACTTTATTAAGTTGAAATTTATACCTTGCATAATTGGGTCAAGGTTTGAAAATTTTATGATACCATAGATTAACCGTACATAGATAGCACACATGTATATACGAATTTATCACTCATAAATGTTGAAAAAGGGGCCAGAAAGTTTTTCATTAATATCTAGGGTAAAAATTGAGTTAGAATGTTCGAAAAGAGCCTGATCTTTTATGCGTGATTCAATTTTAAAGCATTATTGCCATTGATCTGAGTTTCGAGTTATTATAATAAAACTAATTCATTTTTTAGAGCGTCCTCTGTGAATGAGCTCCAGTACTAAAAATAAATTCGACTTTTTGCTTAGTTTTTTGCAAATATTTCAAAAAAAAAAAAAAATACAGATGGAAAGTTTACAAGTAGCTCTTTGGAAAGAGCATAAAATACTGATGAAAAATAATTGTCATTGATTTACTTTTTGAGATAATTCATAATAAAGTAAAAAAATCTTTTTTTCGAAATTAATTCCAAAAGTAATATTCGATAACAAATTAAATCAATTTGCATTTCAGTATCTTTAAAATGAGCGATTGTTTCCATGATATCAGCAAAGCACGATTCCAGCTCCAGTTTTAGAGTGATGAAAATTTAACGTACGGTGGACTATCTATGTATGGTTAATCTATGATGATGCTAAAAAAAAAAATTTAAGGAAAAATCAGTATTAAAAAATTTTCAAATCTTTTGTGCACAAGGACAATATTTTTGCCTTCGGAACTTCAGAAAAGTAATTATTTACCTATTTTTCCAGTATTTAGGGGCTTTCAAACTATTTTCAAACTATTTTCAATGTATGTGAAAAACTCCTGTTTCGTATATTTTTTTGCATTACATTTGATACTACTCATAAGTTGATAATTAATTAGTATTACATCAAAAATATTAAACAATTATCAACCGCTACACCATATCAATTTTCGAGAAAAACTAAAATTTTTTCCATCCTAGTTCATTTGTACGATGAGAATAATATTACAAAACATTAGCGTAACGTGGTGGGGTAAAGGGGTATATCAAACGTTGCACTATGGCCCTATGTGCAATGAAATTGGCGCGTTTCAAGGGCGTTTTCTCGCGATTTTATCAACTTGGGCCAAAAATGTGTAATAATATTTTTTGTTGGAAATCTGATCAGCTTCATTTCTTAACTTGACTTTTTTTCTGTATATAGATTAGAACGCGTGTTGCTGGAAAAGAACTGATTTTAAAGGCATAAATGTGGATTTTCGGGAAGAAGCAATGGTGCGATTTTTGGCGAAAAGTTAGGGGATCTTATGGACACTATTGGCTACAACTTTCCGCAAAAAAACTTTGGCCCAGATTAGTATCGGTTATCTTTTTTTTTGTCGCAATTTAACTGGACTAGCAACTATTTTCAAAGAATATCATTATTAAAAAAATTTTATTAATCCCTCCTCCTCATAATATTAAAAAAACAGCAAATATATTAGTATAGCTTATAGCCTGATCGGAAAATCGCTAAATCCTTAAGTACTTGAGAACAAATTTTTAAGCGGGTTTTTAGTAATTCCATTGCGTTTAGTTATAAACCAACTTTACAAAATCGGTAATAGTTTTCATTTTCTCTGCTAGTTGGTATTTTACAATCAATTACCTATATTGGCAAGTAATAATCGATTACATTAAATTTTTAAATGAAAAATTTATTTATAAAAAAACACATACTTAAATAAGAATTACAAGTATCAGTTTAATTCGAATATCAAATAAATATTTCATTAATGATGGTTATTATAGTGACAGTCTGTTTTCAGCTCTTTTGAAGGAGCTACTAGAAGTAGAAATGAAAGCATTTATAGCTCTAGTAATGTGTATCTGTAAGATCACCATATTGGTCAATATTAAAGGATAAGTAAATAGGTACCTATACTCTCATTATTTTTTTCGTTAATAAATGCTCTTACCTGATGACATGAAAACCAGAAATATCTCTCTGAACAAGATTGTGATCCTTAGAAGATTCTATAATTCTACGCCCATGAGTTCAGATGTTAGGAAATTCATTGTAAAATGTAAGAGAAACGAAACGGTGTAATGAAGGCATATCTTATTTAATTTGAAGAATGAATGTTTCGTATTCTGTTTTTGTACTCGAGAATTAGCAGTCGTCGTAATCGTGATGATATTTTATGCCGCAGGTTCATTGTTCTATTAGGATGTGAAAATAAACGACCATTCCTAGATACCTTTGGTGTAGTTCTTGATAAAGCTGATGAAGTAATTGTATTTGTACCAAAATTCTTCCCTAGAAGTGAAGTTGACGTGCAATTAGACAAAAAGAAAAATTTGTAATGAAATAAGTTTCTCTACTTTTTTCATATTTGGATATTCTTAACTAAGCTCTAATTGAAAAAATAAGTAAATTATTACAACCTTCCTAATTTGGAAATGAGAGCATAGGAGAGAGGTATTTCCATTCCTCGCTTCTCAGACCGTTTGTAATTTAGATAAAGTGAGTAAGTGAGCATAAAAATTACTCAAAACTTATTTGATGAAGAATGTATAGATATCAAATAGCACTTTTCCAGATTTTTTTTTTACAGATTTTTGGCTTAAACTAAAATGGCGTTTCATTCAGATTTTGAAGAAGGCTCGAAGGGTTCTTAAAGTTTGAAAAGTTTTGGATTTCACCTCATGTAATAAAAAAAGTCGAGGACACTAGCATATTTAAATTTTAATTCTCCAAACGTGGTGTCATGTCAGGAAATCCTAGCTCGAGCAATGTACGTTTGTTTCATTGGTTCCAAAGGCAATTTTTGTGAATGAAATCACTCTTCAGCATTTTCCATACCTTAGTCACGGATATATGCGACAACTCATCAGTGTGCAAAATTTCGTTTTGGGCCTTATTACGTAGCAAATATAAGAGTGAATTTAATCTCGATGATGAAGTTAAGCAGTGACGCATAAATTAACGCTCAAAAAGGGGACTTTATCAATATCAATGAATCACATAACTACACATGCACAAATGTTATATCAGCTTGTGTTCCTACGAACTTCTCAATATCGAAGTGATGAAGAATTCTGGAGCACAAAGGATTACAAATGGCTAAAGTGCACAGTGCTTTCACTCCCTACTTGAACCTGAGCTTGATGCTAAAGCCGTACAAGTCTGATTTGAGGAAATTTTGAGTTATATATGTTCTCAGATCTTTCATATCTGCACACTGAATGCATCCGGTAAGCTTAAAGTTCGCATGTTGAAGCATAGTCTAATATCAGAATATGAATTCGTAAATTTGTGTCGAAATGGATGCAAAATAGCAAACGTCCAGAATTTCAGTAGAGCTTGAAAGACCCAAAAAGCTCAAATTTAATTAGCAAGGACTTGCATGATTTCTGAAACGAGACCAAGTACTGTCGCAAATCTTAATTTCATCGTCTAAGATGCGGTTTAGGATTACTAAAAGTGGAAATAAAGTTATAACTCCAACAGAGAAAGACGTGGTAGCCCTGGTCACTTGACTTTTTTTTATAATTTCTTAAATGACTTTTGAGGTATGAGATTGGAGAACATGCAATAATACGAGTAAATTGTGGAGAAAAAATATAGAAAAATTATTTAAAAATTATAATTTCTACCTAACAGATTGGGCGCGAAGAAAAAATGCAGTGAATTGCTACATTCTCCATTTGCAAGGTTACACATCTGAATGAACGTTCTCGTTGGTTTCTTATCCACCTAATTCACCAAGATATATATTTGTATTAAAACTATGCATTGAATCTTTACTTATCGTTGGTAATTAATATAATTTTTTAATTAGCTGAAAAACTACAGAAAAAAAGCAACTAAAATAATGCGTCTACCTCAAATCTTCCAGAATAAACTGGTGTTTCCAATATGATTGCTACAGCTTTATGAAATTTCATTATTTTACCATAATCTTCCCAATAGTCGGATTCACCTGGCATTCCTCGATAAAATTTTATTGCGATGTTGTCTTTGATAGGAAAAAGTTATTAATCTTTCTCGTAAAAATTAATAAAAACTATATCTATAGGTATTGAGAAATTTGAGTTTATAATTACCTTGCTCGTTGTTGTCCAATTTATCGCAGAGAAGTATCATTGTTATGCTTTTGTTCCTTGGTGCAATTTCATGACTCAGTTTGATTATTTTGAGAGGTCGAGGATTCGCTGTAATTAAGTTGTACGTTTAGAATAGAATACTGTTAATTTGGATGTAGGTAATAATCTTATATCATACCTTCATGATATATAATATTAGAGACAATAGGTTCGCCAATTGGTTCTCTTCTGTTATTGCTGAAAAGTCGAAAGCATAACCTGAACTTTTCCGTATCAATGATTTCGGGATTAGCAGCATGATGGAACTTTTCTGTAAGAATTTTTTTTTATTGTGTACTTAGTTGAACGATCATAATTTAATTCTTCATGAGCGTATTGTATGGAAATTCAAATGAAACCCAAATCCGCTAAAAATTAATATATCGTTACATTCAAGAGATACCTAAATCTTAATTAACCGAAATAAATATTTTTTTCTAAAAATAACGATAAGAGGTACTTATCAGCGATACTAAAATCCAAATGGTAATCTAAAAGGAAAATGTGTATTTTGAAATTGGGATTCGTTTAGTGCAGGCACCTGGGATATGAAAAAAGTCTAAAATAGTAAAATTAACCAATAAGCTGAAAATGGTTTCAAATTGTGAAAAGTTCTTCTCTGAACTACCAAAGAATGTTATCGGGATTCCCTTGAAGTTTGTATTAGAATTGTCGTTAACACCTCTCTCGCAAAACAAAGTTCATACAATGAAAGCAGGCCAATGCCAAACTATCTTACTTCAAGCGTAAATTGGTGCAATTTTTTTTGTAGGTAGCTCATTTTTCATTTTTTCAAAATTTTGAAATTAAAATTAATATTTGATGGTATAATTCTCAAAATATATGAAGAGATTAGTCTGTATTAACATTTTAAAAATCCTGAAAAAGTTCAAAGCTTTAGAATATGTAGTACCTTTGATGTGGGTAACTACTGCATATTGCTAAGGTATTCAACAGTAATATTTTCAACAAATGGGCTAAATTAGAAAATATACTGCTATGTTGGTAGTTGGTACATTACTTATTTTTCAACTTTATGAAATGTTTGAGGAAAGGAAATCTTATTATGAAGTGCTGATTTTTGGAATCACTTATGAAATAAAGTACTTGGAGAATTTTCAATGTTGAAAATTTTAATTTCAGGGTTCAGTATAAATTTAACAACCATAAAACCTCGCTTTTTTCTATATTTGTTGTCATATTGTAATATGTTGTCACAGTCAATTGTTTAGATTCTGAGGAGTAGAATGGGTAAAACTAAATTTAGAAATGTTTTTTATAAATAGCTCATCGGTAATGAACTTCTTATCTCTTTGATTTTTTTTCACGATAAAAAAAAAACAGATTATTTTATGAGGTTAGGTAGTTGCATGTGTAGTTGTGTATGTGTTCAAACAAGCACATGCCTAATTACCTACAATATGCGCGTGGACAAAGTTTATCGCTGACGATGAATGATGAGTAATATGTTTACATTGTGGAATTTACGATGATAAGAATAATTGGTATTTACTGTAAACATTTTATTAAGCTTTCATATAATGATTACCCAAGGTACAATGAAGTTGATAGTGTTGTTTGTGTTCTTGAAACATGCGAATACGAAGAGTAAATTTGTAAATCAATGTTTTCTTTCAAATTATAATGTCAAAGGGTAAGCACTAAATGCACATAATCATTATAAATGCACATACTATATTATTATTTTGTGATTGATTTAAAATTTACGTAGTTGAAAATTTTAGATGGCTATTTCAATAATAAGTGAATGTTTTTCAGAAGAATTATCTACTACTTTTCAAAATTGTAACTTATTTCATCTTCTCCTGGTTTTTGATGGCGATTATGGTTATAATGCTGGGCTTTAAATTTTTTTATTTTTTCGTATTTGTTTAAAATTAATTTTAAGCTGATTTAAAATTACTTTTAATAATTGATTCAAAATTTTCTCGTTCTTTTTTTTTTTCAAATTGATGTTTTATGGAAGAAATATTTGGCCGAGTTTTTAATCGTGTTTTTGTAGGTTTATTCATGAAAGTACACGGAAAAATAATGTCCTTCTATGTGTATATTCACATAACACATGAACGAATTCATCACGAGAAAAGAACACGAAGAAAATTTCTTACGCCTAAAATGAATAAAGAATAGTATACTTATTATTGTATTATAATTATATCTTTAGGTTCGAAAAAAAAAAACGACAATTCTTTATTATACCTGTTACCTTGATACTACTTATTATTGATAGACGTACTTCTGTGATTCATTTTGTTTGTTTTTTCACATTATTTAAATTCTATTTTTATAAATTAAAGATATTCAATTTTCATTTGTTCTTTGTTTCAATTTAGTGAAATATAAAAATGTGAAGAACAATGGAGTTTTGATTCCGGGCTAACATATACTGAAATATCATGGATAATTTCAGCTCAATAAAAAAAGAATTGAAAAATGTGTGGGAGTTTAACGAAACAAATGAATGTGTAGGTTAATATGACCAATTTTTTATAAACGCTAACAATATAAAAATCATTTTTTTAGTGATAAAATCCCTCATTTGTTTGCAAGTTGGAGTAGTTATAGTGCATATTTCGACAAAAATAATTTATAAATTGCTCGTATTGGTGTAATGAGATGCAATCTGATGGAATCTGATTAAATTTAATCAAATGGTCATTTTTTACTGATTTTACCAATTTTTGAGAACCGCCAATAGATGCTTGAGTTAACTCATATTTGTGCTTGAAAAAAAATCTTACAAGCTGCATTATAGGTACCACCCCTTCACCCTCAATGTGAAAAATATTGTCATAATCGAGTTCCACGACCTAGAAAACATATATCTTGATGTATCACATGCCCATTTACATGAGTTTGTAGATGTTTTCCTACGCCCCACCCCCTTCAAATGTGAAATGTGAAATTTTGTGAAAATTTGAAATTAAGAAGTCATTGTTGTTCATGAGTAATATTTAAAAGCATTATTAAATGTACTTAAACTAAATTATGCGATTTTTATGTGAATTTTTTCAAAAATATGTGATTTTTTCAAGTTTTCTCGCCCTTTGACCCCTTCTGCCGACCCTATAGCAGCATTTTAGGGCTTGCAAACCTACATATTCGGATTTAGCGAGAAAAATCCTGTAATTTGGCACCAATTTTAACTTTTAGTATTTTCGGCCGGAAGTTCATGAAAATTGTAAACTTTCGAGCTTTTGCTATGCTTAAAAGCAGCAGCTGGGGATCGGCAGACTGGTAATTTTTGAAGTAAGGATACATTCAGCAACTTTTGGGACTGATTTCAGCTTTCAGTTATTTCGGCCCATTTCGCCAGATTCGGCTCTTACACTACACCAACATGTGAACCATTATCAGTTTTAGCAATTTTTCAACGTGGCGTACCCGAGTGAAAAATCTGAAAAAATTTCACGTGGTTTGGGGATCAAGGGGGCATCTAAAAATATCAATTTCATAATTATGCCAAAGTGTTACCAAGGTTAAAAAAATTAATTAAAGTTAAAAAACGGTCTTTGGTGGGGATAAAATTATGGTGGGGGTTGCTGATTTTTTCCAAGAGACCCCCTATACAACAGTACAACATAATAAATTTTCAATAAAATTAGTCAACTATTACGTGAAAGAAAAATTCCAGTTGGTTTTTCAATTAAAAATATAATTTCTCAAAAACGAAGATGGCGGGGGATCTGAAACTTTGGCCATGAAAGTTTGTAAAGGGTATCCACCTACCACCCAAGTTTCATCGAAATTGGGCTCCGGGCCTGATTCGCCATTCTTATTCTCCTATGCCCTTTCATGAAAGTTAAGAACACACTCGTAAAAGCGAATAAAAATGATATACAATAAGAAAAATGGCTGTTTCTTCAATCATTAGAATTAGTCTGATTGAACCATTGAACACTGAACAGCAGAATAACGAGAGAAACGTACCCAGTATGCCTGATTAAAGCGGTTGGGTATTTACTAGACGAGGTTGTGTGAAAAATATATGAGTAGGTAAGATGCCTATCTAGGCCTCGAATCCTAATATTCTTACAAAAACTTCCAGGGACAAAAAGAAACGAATAAATTCGATTGGATTTCATTAGATTTTATTTTATTGAATTTATCAAATTAGCTCGAATTTTATCAGATTATATCTCGTCATTTTTTGTTTAATTTTTTTTTGCGGGGCTGAGTTGTGGAAGAATTTATTAAATTTGATGATATAGAATCTACTACATAAAATTTGATCCAAGCTTATCGAATTTGATCAAATTTTAAATAGCATCAAAGTATGGGCGTTTTTTGGTTGAGATGTGATCAATTCCTTTTTACGTGGGATCCGAAGTACCTACCCGTGTCGAAACTAATAATCTGTGACAATAGCAGTGGCGCAACCTGAACTTTTTTTGGGGAGGGGGCTCAAACTCCAGTTGATACCAACCTATTTTCATGAAGTGTAAAAATTTTATGAAAAAATAATTAACTGAATAGGTAGGTAAATAGGTAAATACCATTCACACGTTTGGCTTAAAATTCATCACTTGTAGTTTTTATTTTTTTTTTATTTTTTTATAAATTGAAACATTATAAAATGAAAAACATCAAAACAATATAAAATAAAAAAATAAAAAATTATGAGAAACATATTGAAGTATTATAGAACAGAATTTGATTTTCGAGAATTTCTCGCTAAAATGTTCAAGACCTTGTCGGCAGTTACGCCGATTTGGCGATGAACATTCAGGAGCGTCAATCCATTCAAACCATTTTCCTCCATCGTATTTCGTAGATATGTTTTAAATCGTCTCATTGTACCTTTTCGCTGACTTGTCGTTACAGGAATTCAGATCTACAATGGCATCCAAGATGGAACTACTAAATTTTTTCCGCGCAATTTACGCGTATGTACGTTTAATAATTAATTTTTGAAATTTTGCGAATTTTTTTTTGGGAGGTGGGCTATATCAGTTTCAATTAAATTAAAATTAAAATTTTGTTTGTAAATTATATATGAATTAAATTTATTATTAAAATTTAAATATTCATAATATCAAAATCATTGATTTCTAATAATTTTAATTGTTATTATAATTAATTTAATTTTAAAAAAAAAATTATTTTATTTATTAATTTATTAATTTAATATTATATTAAATCAAGATGTTAATAATTTATTTTTTAATTTATTAATATATAATTTTGTTTTAATTATAATTATATTAATTTTGAGACTTAATATATTTATATTAATAACATCCCCTCTCGATTGCGCCACTGGACAATAGAAATTGATTTTTTTTGTCGTTTTAAAAAAGTTTTATTGGATTAAAAATTTGGAACATTTATTCACTCTAATATATACATAGTTATTAGTTACCCATAAAAAAAAGGTGCAGAATTTTGTAATTATGAAAAGGTTAAAGTAAATATAAGATTATATTCAAATCAGTTTTTCGATATTCATACGTGCTGAATGTAAATACGTAGTGGAGGACTTACGATTAAATGGATCCACCTTTTTGTATTCACGAAGTTTCAAAGAATCGGGCATATATGCTACTTGTACATACTCCACAACTAATTTTGAAAAAGTAGCGATTTTGGTGATCGTATCCACCTTAGCCCAACAAATACCATCATAGCAACTATTGCCGTACAACATGAAAGGATGAGCTTTATGAAGAGGGCCTTCGGCATACACACAAGATGCTTCGACAAAATAATCTTCTCCGTGTTGTAATCCTTTTACCTGTGAAAAAAATTGTACTGATTTTCATGAATTTGTATTAGAAAAATATTTTGTCGAAAAAAATATCATGATACATACTTGAACCATGGGAAAAGTAGGATTTTCTTTAGTACTATGCTTTCCTACTAAATTTGCTGAGGAGTAGCTTCCACAATTGTTGCAAAAATAAATTTCAGCAGCTGGCTGCTCGATGATTTCCATGCTCAGTGTTAACGTAATGAGAAAACCGACACCGATTGATGATGGTATAGATGTTGTTGCGACTGTTTCTGTTTTCATTCTAAATCTATTTTAAGAAATCCCAGCTTTATATAACGATGAATTGTATAACCAAGTGTAAGGGCGGGGGGCGCGTAGGAGGTAGAATTAATTCATAAGAGGATAAGAGCATACCGGTTTACACAGGACATCATAATCTTAAGTACTAAATTCTTAATTTCAGTGGATGATGACGCAAATTTATTGCTGTTTACGTTTGTTACATTAATAACAATTAGTAATTTTACGTATTTGGTTAACTCATACTGTTTTTTCCATGAATACGTAATGATACTGCGAGCTGATAAACGACTTTAGGTATAACGTATTTCACGAGATTTTGCGAAAACACAGAAACCTTTGGATTCTTTGAAAAACCAGATTATCGTTATGTACAAATTTCTAAATTTAACTAATGACATCTTCATCCAAAGTCCATATTGATAGCAAATTCATACGAATCATTTTCGATATGTAATTAGGTATTTAGTTTGTAAGGATTGTTCGTGTGGGAATAACTAATGAACTGTGGGCAGCCCAGAAAATCTCGAGTTAGTTTTATGTAGAATGTGCACCCGTTAATTAAATTTTCTATTGTTTTTGTGATTTTGTTATTTTTTTAATAATGTATGTTGAGCACGAGTGTGGTGAATATATATTTTGAAGTAGTTGAATTACTTTTTAATTTCTGTGTTCAGGTTCATTACAATTTTCGCAAGTGAGCCTGTACCTGAAGTGAGTTCATTACCGTGAAATTTTATTTGTATCTTGTGAAAAAGAAAAGATTGTGAGAAATTGGAAAATCACCAACATCAACATTTTTCAATTTATTAATATTTTATTTATTTATTTAAGTAAGCCTTGGTACATAGATTTCCTTATACTATGCATTATATATACAGCATTACAAAGCCCTCATAGGAGAGCAAAGGCCTCTCCCAGCCTCGACCACTCTTTTCTATCTTGCGCGATCCTATGAAATAAGTTGTGTTTAAGTAAGTTCGTAAACCCGTCGCGCCATCTCTTTTTCTGTTTACCCCGTTTTCTTTTTTCTACTAATTGCCAGAATGTTACCTTTTTTGCCCAACATTTTCGTTTTCTTCTAGCCAAATGACCTGCCCATTTCCATTTGTTTCTTTTTGTCGTACTCAAGATATCCAAATTTTTACTTAATAAGTGTTTTAATTTTGCGTTCTTGATTTTATCCCTTCTTTTGAAATTTAGAATTAATCTTTCCATCGAATTTTGCATTACCTTGATTTTGTGTTCGTCGTTCTTTGTCATAGCCCAAACTTGCGCACCATAGGTCACAACGGGACCAACACAAGAGTTAAAAATAGAACTTTTTTGGCTATTTGTAAAGGGACCTTTAAAAATCTTTTTAAGGGACCAATTTGCTCCATGCCAACATAATTCTCCTTTCAACTTCCATTTTTGTGTTATTTGTTGAGCTTATACGTTGACCCAAATATATTAAACTGTCTACCTGTTCGATAACCCGGTTTTCGTTTGACCTGAAGGGTTCTATAACTCTTTCTTTACTTAATACTTTTGTTTTGTCCAGGTTTATTTCTAGTCCCGCTTCCCTACCTTTTTGAATCAGTTCCGAAATCATTATTTTCATTTCTTCCACGCTTTCGCTTATCACGACTACGTCATCGGCGTATCTTAGGTTGTTTAAAAGTTCCCCCTCAATTTTCATACCCTTATCCTCCCAGTTAAGATTTCTAAAAATTTCTTCTAGGGCGCAGTTGAACAAAATCGGCGAAGCAGGGTCTCCTTGTTTTACCCCCTTGCTAACGCGAAAATAATTACCCTCTACGTCTGTGATTACTCTTGCCTGAAGATTTTCGTACATTTTGCTATAATTTTTACGTAAGTTTTTGGTATACCCTGGTTAATCATGGCTTTCAGCATAAAGTCATGATCAAGTGAGTCGAAAGCTTTGGAAAAGTCAATAAAAGCCATTACGTAGTTCTTTTGATATTCGTTACACTTTTCGATTATCTGATTTATAGTATGCAAGTGGTCCACTGTTGAGAAGTCTTTTCTAAATCCTGCCTGTTCTGGTGGTTGTTGCAAATCTATATAGCCCTGAATCCTAGTTGTTAGTATTGATGAGAAAAGCTTTGCCAGACTGTTACTCAAACTTATAGGGCGATAATTTTCGATTTTATTTTTGTTGCCTTTCTTAAAAATAAGTATAATGTCGGATTTTTTCCATGACAACGGTATTTCTTATTTTTGTACAATTTGATTAAAAAGGTCTGTAATTGCGGCTATCAGAGCTTCCCCTCCGTATTTGATATGTTCGTTGGTTATCCCATCGTGACCTGGAGTTTTGTTACTTTTCAAGGATTTAATAATTTTTTCCGTTTCCCATTGCATGATTTCGGGTTCTTGTTCTGTTGTTTCTTTAATTAAGGCAGTGATAGTTTCGTTGACAGTTGGGTTGTCGTATAAGTTATTGTAGAATTCAGTTGCTATTTTATTTATCTGTTCCCTATCATAGTTTTCAACTCCATTCTTATCCTCTAAACAGATAATTCTCTCTATTCCTTTTAATAAGAGTTTCCTGATTGTTTTTGTACGTGTTTATGGTCTCGTTTTCCTTGTTCGTGTTGAATTCTCTAAGTAGTTTTCTGATTTGCTTACAAATTATATTTAGTTCGACTTTTTCAGTGCCGGATTTTTGATTTTTTCTTTTGAGGTATTCTCTTTTAGCTATAAGTTTACTTATATTTTCTGGTAGTTTACCTTCATTCTTTGTATCTTCGTTTACGTCACCCGTGATTTTTGAGGCGTTATTTATTATGTTTATTAAGGTTTCGAGATATTCGTTTATACTTAATTGTTTATTAAGTTCGGTTCCTTTTAATAACAGTTCGATTTCAGTTTTGTAGGATCGCGCATTTACCCAAGTTATTTTGTTTTTGTTCTTTTTTGGATTCGGTGTGTATCTCCAATTTGATAGTCGGATATCACAAAAAATTAATCGATGATCAGAGTGATACGGGAAGTTTGATGTGTTGCAGTTTTTGTAGATTTTGATACTATTTGATGGGGCTAAAAAGTAATCTATTTGGGTGTGGTAACTCTGATTCGGTGCTGTCCACGTCCAGCGTTTTCCCTCTCTGTGTTTAAACAGAGTGTTCACTATTTTCAGGTGATTTTGGGCACAAAAATTTATCAGTTCGCTTCCCCGAGAGTTTCTATTACCAAAATTGTATTTTCCCATGACTCCAGTTTCATTATCTCTTATTTTCCCTACTTGGCTATTGAAGTCTCCCATTATAAGCAACTGGTTTTTCGGATTTCTTTTGACCGTGTCAATTAGTTCTTTTAAGGATTTAAGAAAGATGTCATATTCTTTATCCTCTGAGGTTGATGTTGGAGCATATACTTGTATTATGTTCAGAAATTTTGATTTACCTACCTGGATTCCCAAAATCGCCATCCTATCGTTTATACCTTGAAATTTCGTCAGAGAAGTGGCTCATTTTTTATGAATCAGAAAACCCACCCCCCTTTGGCCTATTTCATTACCTATATAACAAAAAATGTTACCTTCTTTTGTTTGGATTAGATGTTCCCCTTTTCTTCTAATTTCTGATAAACCTATTATATCGAAGTTTGTGGTATCAAAAGCATTTTGTAATTCTACAAGGTTTTCTTGACTTTTTAATGTTCGTACGTTCAGGGTGGCTATCTTTATAAATTTTGTTCTTTCTTTGGGTTTCTTTTTGTTGTGTATTTTCTTTGTCTAAGTGAGTGGTCTGGTTGTGGGAGGTTTTGTCTGTCCAGCCCTTGCTGACAAAACGTACCTAGGCTGGGGAGTTCGACCTTTTGCTCTACCTATTTATACTTATTTTTATTACTATTTTTATTTCTTGACGACCATCTTATTGGCCGTGTATTGAACTGTCTTGTGCTCGTAGTGGGTTGGTATTCGTGAATGGTTTTTTGTACTAGATTGTGTTTAATTGAACCTGTTGACTCCTCTCCTATCACTGATTTCTTGTCTATCACCGTCTGGTTTTTCTTTGTTTCGTTTTCGAATTCGCTGTTTTGCTCCGATTTTTCGTCTTCGCTTTCCTCTTCCATGAAGTTTAGTTGCTCTTTACTTGTTATTCTAATGGCTTGCCTATCACTCGTTTCTCTAACAAAGATCTTACCGTCGCGGTTCCAAACATGCTCTACAATTCCTCTATCTCTGAGTATCTTTGCGTGTCTTAATAACTCAGATGCGTTTTTTGTCAGCTGATCCGATATGTATATTGATTGCGAGTGTCCGAAGCCGACATCTTTACCTTTTAGTTTGAGCGATTTTGATTTTGTTATAAGTTCTTTTTTAATGTCCCGGTTGTTTAGACGTACTATCGTAGCGGGTAACGCCTTATTTAACCTACCCAACCTATGTGTTGTATTAATATCTTTGTTATCGATTATGACTTGCATTTTATCAGCTAAGAAGATAACTTTTTCACGTAGGTTCTCTTTTTCATCGTATGGGATTCCAGAGATTATTATGTTGTCTTTTCTGGTGTAAATTTCCAGATCCTCTACTTTCGATCTCAAAACCTCATTTTCTTGTTTTACCAACTCCAACTCATTTTTAACACTAGCATTATCTTCTTTTAAGATTTTTACCTCCTCTACTACTGTGTTAATTTTAGCTTCTATATTATCGGTAATGATTTTAATTGATTTTACCTCTGTTAGTAGTGGTTTTAGCTCTTCGATTGACGCGAGAATAAGGTTTAGTTTTTCTTCCATCTTGTAAGGATTATTTGATGCACGTATATAAGTGAATAAGTGAATATCGTTTTGTATCTGGTTAGATTATAATGGCTTGTTATCTTTAGTATACTCTTATTAATATTAACATTAGATAAAAATGGCTTAATAAAAAACCTTCGATGAAAGTCTTGCCGACTTGAAATTTGATTGAAAAATTACATCCAGTGAAGTCATATTATATCTGTAATTTTTGATTAATTAATGTAGTGTATCGATGCAAAGTTCGTTTTCAAAGCTTTTTCAAAATGAGTTTCTAATTAAAAATGATAATTATAACAACCTACCTGATTCCGAATATTCATATCTTTTGTGTATAGGTATAAATATGTGTATAATTATAGGTACTGTATAATCAAGTGATTTTCGCACCCCTCATAGCGAAATTTCTTGCCTGCAAATCAAAAATTTCATTTTTTCATTATTAATAAACTTTGTCAAAAATCGTCAATGTTGCTGAATAAACTAAAACAATTACTCAAAGTTGAATAAAATTCATACCTAAACCTAATTTTTATTGATATTGTTTAGAGTGATCAGAAAACAAAATAATTGAGATTTTATTTCTTAATTTACAAAAACACATCGAGGAATTAAATTGGTTGGAGAACGACAATTGATAAACATGAACTCATCTGATTATTGGGGACAAAACGTGTATCAACAACCAAGTCATGAATTCACTTTCACAAATGAATTGTAGAGAACAACGTAGTCTTATTATTCTCAAAATATGATAGCGTTAAATAGAAGGTGAAAGGTGAAATGACTGAAATTCCGTAAATATGAGCTCATCTCATTACTTCGAATTTAGGTAAAAGAATTCAAAATGGACCCAAAATGACGTGTTGTCAATATGTGAGAAAGGCATGAATAGCGCGAATATCTGAAATAGAGGGTTGGGGTTTTCAGACTCGGTGCGGAGTGTATTTTGTGAACATGAAGATGTTACCAACGTTATCGAGAAATCTCTTTCAAAACCTTTGACCATGTAGTATACGGACCGCTCGAACTGTAGAAACGTAGTCAGCCAATATAACGCAACTAAATGGAGGTTGCATTTCCAAAAACACGTCTGCGCATCTTAATTTGTCATTCGAAACGTGTTTCCCCGTACGCTAGGAAAGGAGGGTAAAGCGAGACGAAAGCGGGAAGCGTTTTAGGTAAGGAACGTTATTTCAGGCATGCGCAGACTCATTTTTGGAATTTCAACCTTCATTTATGTTAACTGAGTATTATAACATTGCGCTAACTGGAGTTCGAGCGGTCCATATACTGTATAGTCGAAGTTCAAAACCTATTAAGAAGTTAAATTTAGAATGGTTGGTTCGAGATCAGAATATGTCCCCATAAATATGGATCAAAATGTATTCAAAATGGCTGATCAGTGAATATGAGGAAGGCATTAGTAACCTCAAACATTGGTGAAATTTGATAAATACGTACAAACTCATAACATTTCTAGGGGTAAAAATTATATTATACAAGATGCAGCTATCCACCCAAGGGCGGCTTTAAACACAATCATTGACATGAAGTTAATACACAACAATTTTATTTAAAAAAAGAAAAGAAATACTATCATATGAAAAATGGAATATAATATTGACTTTTGATTTTTTTTGAACGAAAACAAAAGAAAGGAAGATATATGGATAGGTAAACGATGAAGTAGCATGACTCAGTGCACATCATAAATATTTATAAAAATGAAAAAAAAAAAAAAAAAAACAGAGAATCAAGGTAAAAGAAATACGTATGGATGATTCATGAAATTTCCTGTTGTAATTTCCCTTCCGAAAACCGATTTGCCCCAATTCCCATTCAAATTCATTTGGGAAAGAAAAATTGGAATAGGTGAGTCACTTATTCTCATTTTATCATATGAAGCCATAAAAAACTGTCGACCTTTCATGTACCACCACTACATTCTTATCTCGATAACTCCTCCTTCTCCCCTCCAACATCATGTATGGAGGTGAATTGTAGAAATTGTATACTTCTTATCCGCCATAATTGCATGGGTTTATATTATGTGATTATATTTTTACTAATCTGAGACTCGTCAAATTATCCTCATATGTTTACAGTCCACCATTTTGGATCCATTTTGACCCAAATTTAAGAGGTCATATGCTGTTCATCAACTGATGCTATACAAATTTTAACCTTTCTACTTTGTATGGTAAGAAGATATAAAAGATTCAAGAAATTTTACTATTCAAAACTTCCTTAAAAAGCTATTTTTTGCTCTTACTCTCCTACAAATGCTCTTAGAAACTTGAAATTTTGATATGTTGGTATCTGTGATACACTTTTTCATATGAGATGAAAAACGAAAAATTTGAGCTATTTGTTCTTTTCTCAACCCCCTTCGAATTTTTAGCGGTGCGATATTTTGAAGCGTATAAGAAGAACAAAAAAATTGTTTTTTCGCGTTTTTAACAAGAGTCTCTCACCAAGTTTTCAGCGAATGCCATGAATAGCCGCTGATGCTAAGCGTGAGGGAAAAAAACTAAAAGCTAAAAGACTAAAACTTCCTCAATAAGCAGTTTTTGCACCATCTCCCCTCCAAATGCACTTAAGAGCCTAAAATCAGAATAGAAAATAGGTTACTTGCTTGAACTCATTTTTATCATATGACACCACAATGGAAAATTGTCAACTTATTATGTACCTCACCACATTTTGAGGTTGATAACCTCTCCTTTTCCCTTCAACATCATGTATGGAGGTGAATGTGGGATATAGTATACTTCTTATTCACATTAATCATACGAATTCATATTAATTACATTTTAACAAGTATTAGGCTACTCAGTCTCTACTCAAATTTCGATGATTCGCCATTTTGGATCCATTTTAACCCAAATTCAAAAAGTCATATTCTGAAATTCACATTTGTTGGTATCCTTAGCTTACTCTTTCATATGATATCTAAAACAAAAATTTTGAGTTTTTTACTTTAATCCAGCTTCCCACAAAATTTTAGTGATCCACCATTTTGAAATTTATTGAAAAAACAAAAAAAGAACCGAGTCTCTCACCGAATTTTGAACGAATGTTATGAATATGCGCCGGCGCTAGGCGTGGGAAAGAAATATCCGCAAAAAAAACTTCTAACAAGCAAAAACGTCAACTTCAAAACATTTCTTAGTTACACCTATTAAAAAAAAAAAAAAAAAAAAAAAAAATTAAGGTAAAAAAGAATATGATACAAGCCCACAGATCAAGTTCCCCTCTTTTCAACTTAGAACTTGACGGTCGTCATTCACTTGGTATTGTTTTTAGTATGATCGCTATAAATTGAAATGTCTCACTAATGATGTGACTGTGCAATTTGGGTGATTTCGTTATGTGAGTTAACATTTTTGTTCCAAATTACTGAACATGAAAAGAAAGGATGGAACAATGTTTAATTCATAACAATACAACTGAATAGGCAATGAATTTATGGAATGGAAATGATTTCATGAACAAAAAGTTCCAAATGTGTATGAATAAATTTTTTATAATTATTTTATTTTATTACGTATTTTCATGTGTTGTAATTGTAATTGTGAATTCAAATAGATCTCAATTTCAACGCACATATTTGTAATATGTACAATATATATTACGTAATTTAGTAATTGCTAATTTTAAATATTATCATTTGATTACTTCTATTTACTTTAATTTTAATATTGAATTCAAATATATATCGATTTCAACGCACATATTCGAAAGGTAGGTGCAATATGTGTTATGTAATGTAGTAATTGGTGAGTTTAAACATTATCAAGTGGTACTAAAGAAGTAACAATAACATATCTGCGGTCGTAATACGATCCCCTTACAAGTTAAATTTTAAAGTTTGGTGAAATGAAAATGTAATATTTAGGTACATGATAATCGTTGTGTTTTCGTTAATGACGACCGTCAAGTTCTAAGTTGAAAAGAGGGGAACTTGATCTGTGGGCTTGTATCATATTATTTTTTACCTTAATTTTTTTTTTTTTTTTTTTTTTTTTTTTAAATAGGTGTAACTAAGAAATGTTTTGAAGTTGACGTTTTTGCTTGTTAGAAGTTTTTTTTGCGGATATCAAAGGTTTTTTTTTGGAATATAATATTTAAAGAAAGTAATGCTACCATCACGTATTTTTTTGAAAAACACGATTCTTATTTTACAATAAACGCCATACGCAGAGGAAATGTTCCTAGAATTCTGCACATCGTGCAGCTATAGAGAGATTTAGGTTCATTCCGGAAAATGTAATGAAAATTAAGAAAAGTCGAAATTATTATATTTACTGTATTCTATTCAACCACTGAATTACCACACCACAAACAGCAATAGGAGTTCCCTATTTAATTTCATCCTTTTTTACCTACTTGAATCAGAGAAGTCCGATCCATTGAAACAACGTCTATGAATTTCCCCTATTTCAATTTCCCCTTTCGTGCCTTATGCTGTTCCCCTATTTCGTTTTCCCCTCTTGTACATATTCTAAAATTTTCCAAACTTTGCTCAAGGATAGGGAATAGTGTAATGAAGCAAATGAACTGAAATTTGGTACACTTATTGAAAACATGCTGTAGAAGTGCCTTTTATAGTTTTCGTTCCATTTTAAAAATTTTTAAGGCCCATTTGAGGGGGGAGGAGGAGTAAAAGGGGGCCAATTTGAGCGAAAACCTCACACGCACTCATTTACATCATGCAGATGAAGCTCAAGTTTTCATCTCTATTAGTTGTCGAGAAAATGAGTTTACTTAACTTCAAAAATTTGTCATAATCGCTTACTTCAGATGTTAATAACTCGGCGAGTTTTTATCGTACAGTAATTATCTATGGCTTATTTTGAAGCTCTTGGCGAGATCTTCAAAATAAGCTATAAATATATCCATTACGACCAATAGTTTCGGTAAAAATTGCATAAACGCTATAGAGTAAATCCTGTTCACAGAATATAAGCATAGTCGGCCGTTTGCTCGTACGTACGCGCACTTTCGTTCGTTTCCATGGCAATTTGGTTGCGTTTTGAACTTGACTCGCAGAACGACCGTTCTGCTTGATATATAACAAAAAATTGGACATTTCCCCCTATGATTACAAATGGTCTGAAACGCAAAGATTTGAAGATCTCACCCTCCCTTCTCTAATCAAGTAGGTTGTAATTTGGGCCGGGCACGGGTGTGGCGCGCTAGTGTCGTTTTACTTGAAAAGGTGAAACTGATCAAAATTTAAGATTGGTTTAAATAGACGCGTTTTCCTTTATAAAATTTTTTGAAAAAACTGCTGGGTTTAAAGATGCATTCATTGTAGCTTAATTTGTAGAGGATGAAATTTCCTATTCAGTAATATAAATATTGTTATGTTTTCATCGCCAGTAATGATAAAAATTTGAAAAAATGAGTTATCACAGTGGCACATTACCTACGCCATAGCAAATAACGATAATGTATGAATACTGAATAAAAAATCTTCATTCCACAATTCACTTAAACACAACCTTAACAGACTGATTACGGAACAAGTGTCAAATGATAAGCATGAATAGTTGACTTTAAATGATTAATACTACAATAAACAATTAATCTCATTAAACCGAAACATGATTATAGATGATCTGATATACGTGAATATAATATGAAGACCCATCTACACAACCTTTCCTTTTCAAATCAGATGGACTGTAATAGCTGTTATTTTTTAACTAAAAACTTCGCTAAAAAAACCTGTATCACAAATTTTTACGAGTGTGCTGGAGATCAATGTACGAGGAAGACTTCAGAAAACTACATATTTCAGGATAAAGACTTCATAAACATGAAAAAAGTTTGGATTACCAATGTCCATAATGATAATAATTTTTTTTTTTGCATTATGGTTTGTATACTAAGGAAGTTAAATACTATTTTCTACTGATAAAAAGTGTATTTAGCTAAAGATTTTTACGATCAAACATTTTAGGGTTTGCATTTTTTTACTTTCACATCTAAACTCACGAGAACCTACTCCCTTCATCCCCTCTCCTAAGTTATATTGACGAATATAATGATTAAACTCACGATATGGCTTAGGTTATACTTTTTATAACTTTCAAAACATATCCTTTACCGGTGCATCAACAGCGAACACAGAGTTTCGCCGAGACCAGCATTATCGGTAATTCTGCAGGATAAAGCAAGCTTTAAAGTAGTTTCAGCTATTACGTCAAAAAGCGCATGAATGATGGTTAGCCAAGTTCTATCTATTAAACCAATTACTTTCGTTATATTATATGTCATGCTGCCGTGAAGTTTCTTAGTTCATAACTCGTATACAGTATTAATGGATGTACCACTGAAGGAATGAGGCAACAATTTACGTCGTTGCAATTTTTCATCTTCTTCAAGTCTGTGCTGGTTTTATTGAAGAAATTTTTCAACTACTACGATGTCCATATTATATATGTACATACGTTTCTACGATTCCTTTTTTAAGGCTTCATACCCTTTGCCTCTTATAGGACACTCATGTGCAAGAAATAGGTGAAAATTGTACGTAAATTATTATTGATTGGGAAAAGGTTCGGCAAAGTATGTTGTATCACATGTACATATAAATTTAATACATCAGTGTCTATCGCATATCGAGCAATATGTTATCAATAACAAATGAAGAGTCCCTTAGGTGAAACGTTTTGACAGTTTTGCGTCATTTATAACAAAACACAGCTGCTGGGAATCCAGTCAACTGTTCCGGGGGTCGTGGCGAGGTGAAAAATAGCGGCGAACTTTCGTTATTGATACCCGCCGTTGCGAATTAACATGGCGTTTTAACCGAAATTCGCGGCTTTACGTGTGACCGAGCCGCTCAATTACCTGATGCGAGCTAGTTTATTTTAAATTTCATCGTATACGCAAACAAACGGTTATATTATTAATTTCATTTCGATGAGCTAAATCCACTTTATACTGGAACATATTAATCCATACCCTCCACTTGTGGACATTGGGTGACAAAAATAAGGTTGGAAATATAATGGAGCTGGAACTACGCAATACCTATGGGTAATGCGAGCTAATATGATATTTGGTGTAGCATTCAAACACGTGACTCATTTCAGATTGATTTCAATTACGTAGTTGTTTCAACGCTAAAGATGGAAATGGCATTGAGGATTGGCAATTGTAATGTGATGCATGCAAATTCATTTTTTTCCAAATGTATAGAACTACCTTAACATTATTTTTATTCTTATAGAAGTCGTTTTCTCAATACAATTTACATCCGCTAAACGAATTATTGAGCCGATGGCAAAGGGTTACTTATTAACTCAATTATAACCTCGCAGGTAATATATTTTGCGCAACGTATAATCGTGCACGGGAATAAAAGAGGGAAAAGCATGAAAAACGAGGGGCGAGTTTCATCCAGCAAAGATTTAAGCTCTTTTAATGGAGCGTGGAAAATCGCCTTTTTTTGATGGTTTCGCTAGAAAATAAAGGAAAGAAGTAAATATTTGTGTTCTAGCGGATCAAAGTTTATTGACCTATAACAGGTTACACCATTTGAGATCGAGTGAAAATTGTCAACTTTATTTTTTCGAGTGCGTTGTTTACTGATGACGTCAATATGAGCAGTTGTGTGGTGATAATATCAACAGCCAATAGGGTATCAATTTTAATAAGCATTGATAAAATTTCGGTCATCCATCTTACATGTAAAACTCTTTAAATACGATCGAATCCGTACAGAGGTTACTCAGTTTAAAATCGGTTTAGCCTCAGTTTATATGTAAGTCTTGTGTTGGACTATGCTATATTTTCGACCAGTGCAAAGTCAAATAGAAAGTTATGTCCGCGAATTTACTCGTTACTCTGTGAGTCTGTATTAACACAAAAACAGTGCCAAAAACCAAGTCTTCGCCCGATCGAAAGAATGTGAGATGGCCATGGTCATTACGAAGTCTACTAGCTGTGAGGTAGGGCCTTGTAGGCGACGGACTACGTGAATGTATGTGAGAAATTGGGAAAAACAATAGAAAGTAAATAAAAAACAAAAGAGAAAATAAATAGTAGGGACATTCACGAAAAAGGAGTATGCGAACAGAATAGTCCTCTAAAAGAGTAGTCATTAGGCGAATGGCGGTCGAATCGATTGTTTCGATAATTAGTCGTTTTAGTCTTGGTGTAATTGCTTACTGGTAGCCCTATCATAATAAAACGTGAGTGTAATTGATTAAAGATTGCTCAAGTTCAAAATTTATTCACCTATAACAGGTTACACCATGTGAGATCGAGTGAAAAATTTCTAATTTTTATTTTTTCAAGTGCATTGTTTACCGATGAGGTCAGTATGAGTAACTGTAAGTGATAATATCAACAGCCAGTAGGGTATCAGTCTTAATCATCATTGTTAAAATTTCGGTCACCCCTCTTACATCGCAAAAGTGATAAATCCACGTGAACATTTAGCTGCTCATATTGACGTCACTCAGACCAAACATTTCTTTTTCATTGGTTGTCTCAGATTTTTATGGTTAGGAGAACCAATAGAAATTTATTCAAATTTCTTGGTGCTCAGCCGAAATGGTTCAACCTGTAGATCAATAAACTTTGCTAGTGGATCAACTAGATAAATTTTTGTGGAATTTTGAATTGGCTATCCATGCTATCTTAGTAATAACTGAAAAACAGAGCAACAGCCACTTTTCATTGCAATTCGAATAAATAAGACTGTGATGTTGCATTTCGTTCTAAATAACCTCATGGAAAGTCAGAAGGTGGAAGTAATATTAAGGTATTATAGTCCTTCCACGTTAAGAGAGAAATGACGTCACAAGTATTATGGACGTTTCAACGACCCAGTGGGTAGGAAATGGGGGAAATTCACATTGTTTACTTAAATCGAGCAGGTGTTTCATTATGCTTATTATATATTATTATTATACTTGTATTATTATCATCAAAAATAAATAATACCCAAGTCTGTTTGTTTATTACCAAATGTGATTGTGTTGTTTTTGTGCATTCAGAGTGCACTGTATATTAGCAGCATAGTGTTGTGCTGATGTGTGACGTCATTTCCTTCTTAGCATGGAGGTACTATAGTGCTCTAGCTGACTACTACTTCAGAGTGAAGAGTGAAGTTAAGTTTTAACGATTACTCTTCAGTCTATACTTGAAGTTGAAGTCAAATTTTTGCCAATCTGATAATAAAATTTTTGAACAAGGTATGATATTTTAGGAGAAGAAAAGGTTAATGAACTGAATCTTCTCCGTATTTGGAGTTGCCTAGAGTGGAATTAGAATTTCTCTGTAGTCAATGAGTGAAGTCATAGTAAAATCTCAGAGATAACTCTAGAGTCAGGTAAGAGTCTTAATTTTTAACTAACTCCGTGTCCATTCAAAATAAATTTGTATGGGAGCAGTGCCGGTTTTAGCATCGCTGTTTGGGAGAAAGGTTCAATTTCATAAAGTCAAGTGGGAAAGATAATAAAAATGTTAAATTACCCAAAAGGTGATATGTACCAAAAAAATTGTTGGGGTTATACAGCTCGTTACATTTTTAATGAAAAAAATCATCTAAAAAAATTTTTTTGGGAGTAGGTAGACCTTCAGAAATGACTAGCTTCTTGAATTAATTGAACGAGAGGTAACGTGGTATGACGTGATTCCAACATTCAAATTATGAAAATATAAATTACGTGAGGGAACGTTTTGTATGATACTTATTCCTGAAATTTATGATAAGTGCATTCGGTGGAATTCTTGAATTTTAGAAAATTTATTTATACGTGAAAAAAATTATTCATTTGGATAGTTATTTTTTCTGTTGAATGGCAGAACTCAGAAAATTTGTGTTTATTTTTCATGAATATTTTTTTGAATTTAAATAAAATTTGGTATATACGACATTAGGTTTGAGAACATTTAGAATGCAGTGAGGTGTTCACGATTGATGAGTGTATTGCAGCTGTGCTAAGTGAAAGGAAGTACAAAGCTTCATAATAGATTCTTCATATTTCACAACTAGGGAGGTAAAATGATTCTTGATGAGTATGAGGTTTGTCACCTGAGTCTAGAATTACTTTTTCTCCCGAGTAGTGAACGAAATTTTTCCTTAATACTGCAGAAAAGCGCTCGTTTGAGACCCGAGCGATTAGCGAGCTGAAGGTAAAGTAGCGCTTTCCTTTCGTAAATATGAAAAATTACATAAAACGAGATATTCGTCATTATTTTTAAAGAAAAAAACTTGGTCTTTCTCATTTTCCTCATAAAATAAGTATATTTTTATCACAAAAAGAAAACATGTATTAAATAATTAGGTAAACGTATGTTAAAGTAATATAATACAGAAATTTTCAAAAATCAACTTTATAAAGAGCAGCAATATGAATTTTTCAGAGCAAAGAATGTTACAAATTTTATGCATTTTACAAAGGTAAGTAACATTTTCTTACTTCGTCGATGTTATGATTTGACATGACGGATAATCCTACAACTATACCTACTTGAATACCGAATGAGCATTTATTATAAACCTACGAAACGCTCTAAGGCGACATAAGGCTGAAAGAAAAAAAAAAAGAATATTTAATATCCGGCATCGGAAGAAGTCAAATTCTGGCAGAACTTTAAAATCGTATATTTGAAATTTCACGCATGATATTTTCAGCTTACTTTTTATTTAATGTTCACAATAGAATATAGGCGCGAGAAAAAGTTTCTATACGATTCCTTCCGCAAACTATCTAAAACGAGATTTCATAAACATAAACTGATTTGCTTTCGGTATAGATGTTTGGGGAATACGAAACGAGGCTAGAAATGAATCCGATGGCTATAATAAAGCCGAATAAACGTACATAACTATATAACCGGTAACATAAAGGTATAACCATAGGTACCATATTATGGATCGCTAAGCATACGTATAGGTAAGCTTATTATCTTTGAAAATCTGTTGGAATGAATGGCGCGTTGTATTGAATATTACATAAAAGTATCGTTAAACAAACATTATACTAGGAAAACAAAACGAGCCTTATTAGAATTTAAAAGTTCCGTTCGAGTTGTTCTCATGTTTCGTGTACGTACGTTATTTTCTTCTCCATATAGTCGCGATACGAAATCTCGTTTTTTCAAATACGTGTTTTATTTACAATTTCTCATCCGAATATATCTCCAATCTGTGCATTTGTACTTTTTTGCATTCACATTCGAAGCATATTCCATCTACTTTTGCCATTGTCATCGACGAGAATAAGTTGAAACTCGAAAAGCTTAGCAATTGTGTAGCGAGCGCGAAAGAAGTTTTAAATATATCCGCGTAGCGTGCCATCTAAGTATACGAAAGATTAATAAGTCTTTTTTCCCGCCCTGTCCAACCATCTCGGCGTCCGCACTTTATGCACCAATGATCTAAACCTAAATTAGCGTGGAAACTCGCAGCACTCGGGGTCGCCGGCGAGAGAAAATTTCGCAGCGTTATTTAACAGCGTGGCTACACCTTCGCACTCTTTCTTAATTATTCTTCTACTTAACGAGTTTTAAACTCAACCGTAAAAGTTTTATGTTCATTTATTAATACAATTAAATAAGGACGTGACGACTAAATAAAACGAAAAAAAAAGTCTTTTACAAAAATTCACCCTAATATGCGACGTCCGCTTTAAAAATTATAAATTCAACCGTGAAATTTATTACGTTAATTTAGTCGTTGCGTTTGGTAAATTTTTAAACAGGGTTTTTAAACCGCGATTGTGTTATGGTTTGATTCCGTTTGTAAACATTTACTACCGAGTGGAGTATCTTACTGTTTTTTCTATCGATTAGTCGCTTGATGGATTTTAATAGATATTATAGGCTGCAAAAATTTAGTCACCAGAAATGTTTAAAGTTTCGTAATTTTGGTTGTTAATCCTATTTTCGAGTTGCTTGTCAGTTTCAAGCACTTATGGATTTTCTTTTATAATTTTATAAGTTATGGAATTAATTTAGCGAAACTTTTCTTTTATCAGTAAAAATTTAAGAAGGAAATTAGAAATGAAGGTCGTAGAAATTGGAGATGGGTTTTGAAAATTGAAGGGAGGAATGGTCAGACAGAAGCGTAAAAGCCCAGAGGAGCAAGGAGACGCACTATGAAGGATGGTTCCGAATCTCAATTTCTGATGACAAATATCATTATGAGAATATCGTTTCACGTATTCCTCTCAAAACTATTTCTAATTAGATTCTGTCTTTGCGTGAATTCATCTTTCGTATTTCAAAATTTTCATGCTTTTCGAAATAAGAGAAAATGTTGAAAATTATTTATTTAATTTTTATTTTTGAAATGTTGTGGCTTCACTAGGTATGAATGTTTATAGGTGAGAATTTAATTTTGGCTGTTGGAAAATTATTTTGCAAGGGAGTTCAAGTATTATGAAAATTATTCAGGTCCGCAGCCATGCCTGCTAGGGAGCTGAGCCTCTTAAGAAAAAATTTGAGTCCTGTAGTAAAATTTTTTATTCAATACCAAAGTACTAATAAAAAAAAAGTTAATTTGGTTAGCCTCACCCATCCCCAAAATGGCGGTATGATTACAGATCTGCCTTCATTGTTCTGATATTTTGTTATCATTGAGACGTGGGGACGTTTAAACTAGAATTTATTACTTTTTATGGTCAAAGAAAGAAAATCCCTTTTTCCGCATATTATTACTTTTTGCACTCTAGGTGTACCTTAGTTTGTCCTAAGAGATAATTTTTATAATGCTGATTTTTGGTGTAACCCTATGAAGTATTCCCAAAAAGAGCATCCACAAAAATCTTAATATCGTATAATTACGACGTTTGGCCTACTATGAAGTTTTGTCCCCCTCCCCTCCTCCCTCAAATCGAATGGAAATTTTCAAAGAAATATAATGAAAAAAAAAATAAGGCTAGATTTTCAGGCTCTCTTTAAAATCGGGTCTGGGGGGTAATCTGCCCTTCTTGCCCTTCCTTCTCTTTGCCCTTATCTACGAGTGTGTAAAACTCAAAGAATTAATTTAAAAAAACAAAAAGAAATTGCTTATTGAGTGGGTAATTTCCTAAACCATTTTAGGGATCAACGATAAGGGCTTTTCAGCTTATCTTGAATTTTGGGCATCAGCTATTTTCGATCGATTTTGACTGACGTTCAATACATTATGATTTGGTCATCAGCTAACACTGAGTACAAAGTTTGACCTTTCAACTAAATTGGTGAGGCGAAATTTATGCAATTTCATATCATGATTTTTCCTCCTTTCGTCCAACTCCCCTTGTATTGACTTGGAAGGGTGAAATTGAAGTATCCTAGTCAACTAAGGTCACTTTATCATCGAACACATCTAACACTATAGTCAAAAATTTACTTTTGAAGCTGGAATTGACATACAGCATACTTTTCATCGTTTGTTATTATTTGATTCCATATTTATCAAATTTAAGTTATTTGATGCTCCTCAAGTGTTCCTCAAATTTTGGCCATCCGCCATTTTGGACACATATGGATCCATATTTGAGGGTTCGTATTCTGGACTTCAACTAATTTCACATACCAAGTTCGATATTTTCAGATCAATTTGGTGATGAATATGAGAGTTGAAAAAAATTTCATGACTCAAAACTTCCTTAAAAAGCCATTTTTTGTTCTAACTCCTCTCTAAATGAACCCGAGAAGATAAAATTTGGATATATTGGTGTTTAACTCATTATTTTCCTTCTCTCTGCCTCCTCTCAAAATCTGAGAGGAACCCCATTTTGAGGCGATTCAAAAAAATCAGGTTTGCAGAATTTTCCAAAAAGCTTCCAACCTAATTTTCAAAAATTTTCATCCCATTCGCCAACGCTATAAGAGGAGGGGGGGGGTATAGTTTGTGAAAAAAAATTATACCAAAAAATTTAACATTTCTTATGTGGTTATGAATGGTCTCTGTAACGTAAACATTTAAAAACTCGATTAAAAAAATAAGCTATAGATTTTTTTAACAATTTGATGTACATTAATTTGTCTCCTGGGACTCTCCGAAAAACGTGAATGATAATTATCAAATGTTTTTGCAAGGACGTAAAATATTTTTACGAGGGGTAGGGACATGTAGTACTGTAGAAGAATATTACAATGTATTTTAACATTTAAAAATTACTTTTGCCCTGTGTACCATGTTAAGTCAATCTTTTTGTGCGATATTTCTCCGATATAGGAGAATTGTGGGAAGAAGTTCAAAATTCATTTTTTTTTGAAAAATTTATTAACATAAAATTTAAATTGTATTAAAAATCAGTCGTTTTTTAAATTATTAATTTCAGCAAATTTTATCATAGGAGGCTCGGGGTATAACATTTTTATTTACTGTGTACAACAGCAAAAAGCTTTAATCTATTAGTTCGTTGAACCCGCTCTATAACAGTACCTCAGATATCATCAAAAAATTGAAACTGTCTGATTATTTCATCCGTTGTATCCATTTGAACTCCTTTTTTATTAAAATCTCCTTCGTTATTTCAAGAATTCGAATGAAAATCGTTTCGACAAATTTAACGGTATTTGAGATACATCTTTTACTAACTCGTTTTCATTCAGCATAACTGTTTTACCGTTCACGTGCCTGTGTCTGGTTTAAAAATTGTGAAAGAAATATGTGGGCGCAGTCGATTCCAACTTCTGAACACTTTTACAGTTACATTCCGCGCATAACACAATGTCTGAGAAAATTTCATTGCTCTTAAAATATACAGTAGAACTTGCAGAAAAAAATTCCGATCAGTTTCAGCCACGTGGATAATTTACAGTCTTAATTCTTGATAGAGAAAAATAGACAATATCTACTGTGGGCGTTGCTGTTAACTTTATAAAAGGTCTGTTTTATCAGAATGGTAATGACAGTTGAGTACAAATTGATATCTCTTACTCTCGGATTACGTACTTGACTAGTTTTAAAGTGAGGTGTTCGCGAAGATGGAGTGTTCAAAGGCTTCGCTTAAAAGAAGAAACAAGAGAATAAGGGGTTAGAAGCGAGAGCACGAAAAAGGATCAGTCAATTTCAAGGACGAAGTTTTGAAAAGAATGAAATATAAAAATTCATAAATCAACAATGGTACTCGAACGTCGAAACCTTTTATTTTATTCGGTTTCCCAATGGAAATTTTTTTCACCTTTTCTATTGTTTCGATTTTCGCGTCGAATAAAGAAGGGTTTCTTGTACAGCTTTCGGTCACGGAAGACGAATCTCTGGTGTAAGATGGGCGGAGTGCCACTCCTACGGCGAAGTGAAAATTTAAAAAAGCAATACCATGTTTTGTATACGTGGGAAATTTTTTATTTCGGCAGTTAAAGCGAAATTATTGCGCCTCGAGTAATGAAATAAATCAAGCAGAACGTTGTACCCGTATGTAACACGGCGTACTATAATGCGAATAGATACGAGTTGACGACGACGGTTCAACTCGAGGGAGCTTCTATAATTCGGTACAAACGCTTTTCAAAATAGCGCTACTCGCGTAAGACGATTTCGTTCGTGTAACCGCAAGAACACGTTTCTTGTGGCGGTTTACTTTTCTAGACGCCTGGATTCGCGAATAAATTAATTTTTAACCGTTCTCGTCCTTTGCGACCAATTTCGCCAAAATGTACCTTAAATTATTTCCGGCTGTGAATTCGCGCGAATGCAATTTCAAACGTGTAATTGCAATAATTTGTAAACGACTCGTAAATTCCTGGTAATTTTTTATCAGCAGCCATAAACGAACGGCTTGCGTCACTGTACTGTCGTGCTCATTAATCGACGCCGCTTGCACCGACGTATTACGGTAATTATGGCTGGCAACGTGAAACTAAACATTTCTCATTGGCTAATCGATCACCATTGGTGTATAGATGGTTGGTTCGAATTTTCTTACTATCGTGAAATTGTTGGAATGGTGAAGCCATGTTTGATTTAGTGATGGACGATTGACATTATTAATGCTAAAATTATAGTTTTTGGAGATTTATGTTCTCGCAAGGATGAAGGGTCAAGATGACTACTCAAACAATGTGCCGTAAACTTTCATCTGTTTTAAATCCTATAATTAAGTCAGTTTTTTCATGGTGAATTACATGTCGACAAATATCCAGTGCATACCACTCTATCTCACTTTAAATTTTCAAAACCCAATTTGTTTGTTGAAAAGTAAGATCATTAGATTCAACAAATCTGATAAAATATTTCCAAACTTAGATCGCAGTTTTCAATAAAATTTTGAACTGCAACCAGAGTTAGTACTAGTTATTATTAAAATATTTCTTTCTACGCGATTGCACTCGTTACCATTTCAAAAAATGATTTATGATCTCTTCAAAAAAAAAACAAAAAAAAAACAAAAACATCTATTCACTTTTGCTCAATTCAACTGAATTATATTCATGTAGGAAAGACCTGAAGTGACTTGTGAAGTTAACATACGAGTATAAGGTGTTAGAAATCTATGAAATTGTATGAGCACATTGTATACAACACAATATATACAACACATTTAGAGTAATTCAACTTTCACTCTAATGTAACTCATTTATATTTAAAAAAATTATAACTCAAAAGTTAAGTAAAAAATTTAAAAAAAAAGTAAGCAGCCATGCCGTATTACTGAAGCTGAGTTTTTAACTGGAGTTTGTTAATACCAAGTCTGAAAACCCCTACCCTATTCCTTCCAAAACCACTTGAGAAGTTAAAATTGGAAACAAACGTAGTATTTCTTGCCATGAAATAATCATATGAACACATACTTATCAAATTATAACTTTTGAGGATCCTCAAATTATCTTCAAATCTTTATGATCCACCATTTTAAATCCATTTTAACTCAAATTGAAGAGGTCATATTCTGGTCATTAACTAAACTCATACACGAAGTTTGACCTTTTTAGGCCGATTTGGTGATGAGATATGGATGATTCATGAACTTTCTTACCCTAATTTCCCCTCCAAAAGCCGTTTTTTGCTCCAACTCCCCTTTAAATTCACTTGGGAAGCCAAAATCAGAATAAGTTAACTTAGGCTCGTTTCATCATATGATATGACAATAAAAAATTTTCCACCTCTCGTGTACCCCCACCACATTTTAAGTTCGATAACCCCTCCTCTCCCCTCCCAACATCATGTATGGAAGTGAATTGAGAATATAGTATATTTCTTATTCCTAATATTCATATGAGTTCATATTAATTACATCTTTACCAACTTAAGGCTCCTCAAGCTCTACACAAATTTTGATAATCCACCATTTTGAATCTATTTTGATCCAAATTCAAGAGGTCACATTCTGGTCACTAACTAACTCCATACACAAAGTTTAACCTCTTTAACTTGATTTGGTGGAAAGATATGAGAGATTCAAGAAATTTCATAACTCAAAACTTCCTCAAAAAGCCATTTTTTGCTCTAACTCCTCTCAATATGCACTTGTGAAGCTGAAATTTGGATATGTTAGTGCCTGAGACTCATTTTTTCATGTGAAATCAAAAACAAAAAATTTGAGTCACTTACCCCTTCTCCAGCACCCCTCAAAATTTGAGTGATCCGCCATTTTGAATTTTTTCAAAAAAAAAATGTTTTTTGCATTTCTAAGAAAAGTCTCTCATCAAAATTTGAGTATATTCGCCGGCTCTACGCGCGGGTAACAAAAAACAAAATTTCCTCAAAAAACTGGTTTTTGCTACAACTTTTCTCTAAATGCATTTAAGAAGCTGTTCAGATATGTTGTTGTCTGTGACTCACTTTTTCATATGAGATTACAAACAAAAAAACTGAGGTATTAGCCACTTCTCCAGTTCTCTTCAAAATTTGAGTGATCCGCCATTTTGAATTTTTTCGAAAAAATAAAAAATATCGTTTTGTTAGATTTCCAAGTGATGTCTCTTACCAAGTTTTGAGCAAATTTCATAAATTACCGCCGGCGCTACCCATGGAGGAAAAATATGTGAATAGTTGGACATTTGCCAGATGATTACAAATGATCTGAAACGCAAAGATTTGAAAACCACACCCTCCCCCGACCCTTCATTCACAAATAAGGTAGGCTGTAATAGCTGTCGTTTTTTAGTTAAAAACTCAGCTAAAAATTCAGGGGTGGTATACCGGTTGAAAAATCAGGCAATCAGCATTTCATTTAATATGATAGGAAAATAAATTTATTAGAAGAAAGAAATGTACAGGCTTACACTCAAGATTGTGTTATCATTACCTGTCAGTTCAGATCAGAACTTCGAGCGTATTCAACTCAGTAAGCAGCTAAATTACAAAAAAAAAAAACCGAGCGAAGGCTCAATGGACATGAAAACAAGGTAAACATGCTTAATGGCAAACATATATCTTATGATCTTATCTATCAATCTACCTACACCAACAAAGAAAGTCAGGAAAACAATATGATCTATTGAAAAAATTTATCCTTTCCTTGTTTCCTCTAATCTTTTTCTAAACGCGGCATTACTATCATAAAACCAAAATAATGTAGTCTTTTGCTAACTTCTTTGCGAACATATCTTGCGACAATATCTGAACTCCACTCTGTGGAAAATTAAGATTTTCGGAAAACGATGTTTAGAATAAAATCCCTCGTAGAAGAAGTACCAGAAAAGTGTTTCTGTCTTTGCATCCTCTCCGTAGATGGTAATGTGGAGACTTTTTCCATCACGTGGTATTTCTTCGAAAATATGGCGACTTAAGTGGAGTTCAATCGCGAATAATGATGAAAATATGATTCAAAATCTTATTCTTCAACTCTAGGATACTAATATGTGACAGGTGTGGTAAGATCGGTTTTTAGTTCTCCCAGATCCTCGAACAGTGGAGGAAGCGCAACGTTACCCCTGTTATCTCAAGTGAAGGTGCAGCCTTTTCAAATCTTTTGTCAAACGTTTTGCATGTGTGCAATTCTAAAGGGGGAGCAAATATGATTTTATCATTATTTTTATCAGAGCTTAAAAACGAAATATTTATTTCGTTTTGTTCTGATCTTATCTTAAAAAAAAAATGATTATTTTAATTCGAATCGTTCATCACTTGTTTGGAGTGATTTTCTACCTATTAATTTTCATCTCTGCATTTTATTTCTCTATTTGTTTTCATTCGTTCCTATATAATGTGACTCGTCATCCTTTTGTTTCATTCTAAATCACTCTTATGTTCTTTGTAAAACATTTCGTTCCAATCCATTTCGTTCTTCTATGATCGTTTCGTTCCTAACGTTCTCATCTCAAGCTCTGATTCTTACTTCTTACACATATTCTCTGTTGTTCAATGGATGGCTCTAATTTTTTGAAGAGGTATATTACTGTGGTGATTTTTTTGCCTTGGATTGAATTTATAATACAAGTTTTTACTTTTTAGCTGAGTTTTTAACATAATATCGATAGCTATTACAGCCTACTTGATTAGGGATGGGAGGGTGGGGTCTTCAAATCTTTGCATTTCGGACCATTTGTAATCATCTGGGAAATGTCCAACTTTTTGGTCTATATATTTTTTTCCTCACGCCTAGTACCGGGGTATTCATAAAATTCGCTAAAAATTTGGTGAGAGACTCTTCTTGAAAATACGGAGAGGAACTTTTTTTTCTATAAATTTCAAAATGGCGGATCACTATAATTTTGAGGGGAGCTGGAGAAGAGGCAAGTAGCTCAATTTTTTGGTTTTTGATCTCATATGAAAGAGTGAAGTACAGACATTAACATATTCAAATTTCAGCTTCTTAAGTGCATTTGGAGAGGTGTTAGAGTAAAAAACGACATGTTGAGGAAGTTTTGAGACATGAAATTTCTTGTATCTTCCATATCTCTTCGACAAATCAACTTAGAAAGGTCAAATTTTGTTTGTAGGGTTAGTTGGTGACCAGAATGTGACCTCTTGAATTTGGATCAAAATAGATTCAAAATGGCGGATTATCAAAATTTGAGTAGATGTTGAGGAGCCAAAAATTATATTGTGTTACGAAGAAAATAGGTATTATGGTAGGTTATGGACAAATAAAAACAAAATTCTTTTTTAATATCATTAAAATGCAAACACAATAATAATAAACAAATAAAAACGTTAAATAGGTTAGTGCCAAAATAAAAACATCAAAATAAATTCACTAATCCTATTACACATGCGCAAATATTATGTTATCAAAACAAAATTACGAAACTTCAAAATAAAATTTACTCTGAGAATTGAACCTCAAAGTCTTAAGTATGATGCAAATTGATACTTTTGATATATGTGGTATATATAATTATATAGATATAATTTTAGTCATAGCGGTGCCCGTTTTATGCATACGAAGTCATTGTGGTGCCCGTTTTTAACGTTGTGGTGCCCAAATCGGGCGCCACGAGGTTTTTAAGCTAAAAACTATCAGAAAATGATCGTCTCACTCCTCTGGGTCCACAGCTGAAGTTTTAGAGGTGGGCACCACAATGACTATATTTATATATTAAAAATTAAACCCCTTATAAATACTGAAGTTTATGGTATATATACCTTGTGGTGCCCGATATGGAATCCTCGGAAGACACTTTCTTTGTGGTGCCCGGCATATGGCTGGGCGCCTCATAGTTCAAAATATACAAGAGCACCACAAGATATTGGATACGTATATTCATATATATATATAAATATTTTTCTTTTTCCGTCTATATTTGAGCTCTCATCCAATCCATCCATACCCCTCTCTCTACCTCGAGCACTTGCATCGCATCCCTTTTTTATACACTTGGCAGATAAGCTATGAAAGTATTCAAGTGAAGGACAAGCTTCGTGCCTACGCATTATGCTTCTTTAAGTACTAAGAAAAATCTCAATTTCAAACACCTTTTGTAAATAAACTGAAATAAAATAAAAATTCGTTCATACTTTATGAACCCTGTGAGCAAAAATATCCTCCAAAAATAAAGGTACGCATCGACCACGATTGAAATACCAATTAAATTTCACCTACTCCGAAAATAATAATCAATTCCAGACGGCGAATAAATTTTCCAATGTATCCTGAATAAATAATAGTCTATTCAACATGCGGTGAAATTGAAAAAGAGATTTATACCACAATGGGAACAAACATCTCGTACAAAAGACATTACAGCGCAGAAAAAGGAAAGTGAAAAAAGAAAGAAATCGAGTTTACAAACGTGAAAGGAAAAGCCACCTGGAAATTAATAGAGTTAATGTCGCTTCGTTTTGCCAACAGTATCGAGAATAGTACGAAATTATTAATTTGTTTTAAAATCACACGCGCTTTCGCAAAAATCTTTCCCTTAATTAACAAGTCCCGGAGAGAAGCTTAAATTTTTCGTTGTTCGGCTCGAATATCAAAAAAACCGTACTTCACGTGCGTTTACTTTTTGTTGCTCCATTTATGGATGTTAACTTTTCACGTTAGCGCTGGATTTGTGTAAACATACGTTAACAAAAGGCTTTTCCTCTCTAATCCGGATAACTTGATAAGCGTAATTTGAGAACCACTAATAATCAACGCCGGCTCCATTTTTTGCCCTCGTTTAAGGTGTTGAATTTTGCTAACACGGCGCTAGTCACTCGTGTATGATTATGTATGGGAATCGGTCGTCTCTGTTCGTGTTCGGTGGCGTCTGCAGATGGAAATTTACAAATATTCGCCTTATTTTATCCTTATACGTACACGTGAAGGTTACCTGGTGATGCAAATCGTTCTCGTACGAAATTCCACGAGCGCTAATTCGTGGGTGATATAGTTACAATTTTGTTTGTTTGAAGACTATTCAGCCTTAAAGGCGGATTACATTTTGAAACATCAAACACCTTTAAATGGGCTTATTAATTACTACGTAAGCATGCAAATTACAAATTAATGCTGAAACTAAGAGAATAGCGTATCAAGGTGTATATTTTACATTGTGTAAATTCTCGGATTACTCGACTAGTAAGGTGGAAATAAACTTTCGATTGCATCTAAAACGAAGCTGAACGAACGTAGTTTGCTCCAATGATATAACCCATTTAAAAGTAAATTTTCAATCGTTAACGATGTTTTTTCTATCAGCGGAGTTTCAAAGCTCATGATTATTTTTTGCTCTATAGTATGACTCCAACGGTATTTTGGTATAAAATCTAGCTCACGAATATGAGCTTTATTCCGCAGAAAATTTAAAATAATGTCGCTTATTCGCTCGTATTTGCTGAATGAAAATATATGGACATTTATTTTAATTTATTTGATTTACTATAGCTCGTAGTATGACCCAGCGAGTACATGGGTGAAACGAATGCGAGAAATTTATTCATTTTGGAAATCATAGCATCGCGAATTTGCATTCAAATACTTCATCAAGAATGCCAGTGATACGAGTAAGGTGAAGACAACTTCGTGTATTTTTAACTATCTCGTTTCCAAATTGTCAACATAAAATCACGTAACATTAATCCATTTCTGCATACCCTGATGTTTTTTCTTTCTTATAAATTTCCATTGGTTCTGCGTTTCAGCGTATACAGCGTGTTGTGGAAATTTAAAATATAATAAAATTTAAATTACCGAACATTAAGTGACTTAAAATTACATCGAAGATTTAAAAAAATCTAAATAAAACTGACGACGAATATTAATAGACCGTTAACGCAATTTAGTTCAACATTTAATGGCTTATAAACAACATCGAGTATTTTCTGCGTACAGCTATTCCTTGCCGATGAAAAACTACAGGAGTGAAAAAATTTTAAGAATTTAAAAGGATATTTTTTATGACACCTCATATATATGCTAATTTTATACTCGTCTGTGCAGCTATTACATGGTATGAATTCGACTTTGGAGCGTATAAACGTTATTTTTCGTTCTTTTATTCGAATGTTCATTTGCAATAATTTTGGATGGTGGTGATTTCTGCTGGAGTTTCAAAAAAAGTATTGGAATCTTGGGAATACTTACTGATTTTTGGGAATGTAAATGTTGCGAAATCTTCATTCTTGGCGTGAATGAATGAATTTTAAGCAAGCGTAATCTTTTGTTGGCTGACATTGATTTTTGAAATTTTTTTAAAATAAAATAAGTGAATCCATTTTTATTTTCCAACGAAGAATCATGTCTTGAAAATTATGAAGATAAATTACTACTTTGTTAAGCTCAAAATTACTTAAATTTTTAATTTCCACTTAACAACCTTCAGAATAGAATAACTTTCTGAAAAATTACCATTATTACTTGAGACTACTTCTAATAGATTTCAAAAACTTTTATCATAAGGTAAGTCAATTAATCAAATAATCAAAACTGATATTTAGTCACAACCCTAGGTACTTATAACTTTCAACAATTTCCAGCTCCTCACAGTCACAATTTTTGGTCGAACAGCCATTTCTATGAATCTTAACTGGCAATCTCCACTCGTATACTACTTTATAAGAATAGTGCACTTCTTTGGATTCACCTATATTAAGTGAAATACCATGTTGCAACAGCCAGTTAGAGATCAACTGAAGATGTTTCTCCAACTTTATTTCAAGTATCATCATATATATAAAGCTACAAGAAAAAAATAACAACAAAAATAAAATATGTTGTTCTAATCGCCCAGCCTCTCCTAATGGACGGATTTCGATAATTTTTTTTTTAATCCCAAAAATTATGCAGATATGTCATCAAGCCAAAAAAATTGAAAATTGTAATCGGAGAGTTGAAAAAACAATTTTTCTCTTTTTTTATTGCATAAAAATTAACGCGTTCGTTACGCGTTGCCGTATTCTACCACACTTGCGACACATATCATCATTCATGTTATGTTGTTCGAAGGAGTCACATCAAATAGGCAATCCGAGCGAAGCGAGGAATGCCGCTGGGTTGGGCCGCGAAGCGGCCAAGGGGCGAAGCCCCCTAGTATGCATATATTTGTATTTTTATTTATTTTATTTCATATTATATTATATAATTAATAATAATAATAATAATAATAATAATAATAATAATAATAAATAAAATACCATATTTAAAGGACTTCTTCGTTTATTATATTCTTGGTGGTTTCTTTTGGAGAATATAAGTTTCATGGATTTGATACTCGAGAACATGCCACATAAAACTGACCATGCGAAAAACACTCCTCTGTTAGAGCCCGCACAACATGAAAACCCTTAACTTCCATGTGCAGTATAGAAGAACGCGTTTATACGTTTTTAAACATGTGTAGAGTATGTAACGTAAGCGAAAGTTTCGAGCTTTTTACGACTAAACAGCAAAACTTTTTTAAACTTTGAATAGCCCAATTGATAAAATCAACTCATAGTATTTGTTTTGCAAATTATTAAAACAAAAAAATTTGAAACCACGATGGTAGGTTCTATCATTTCTTTAACAAAAATTTAAAAAATTGAAAACTAAGTTTTTGTCAATGTTATTTTTAATTTTTTTTCAGCATTTGTGATCACGTTCAAAAAATAACTTTTTGCTTACTACTTGTTTAATGAAAGGAGCAAAATTATATTCACGACGTTAAAATTAATTTTTTTTTTTAATCTTAGTTAGCGACAAATAAAAATTACTTCAAAAAACAAAATAAAAAACATTGATACATCTACATCGGAATTCGTTGAATTATTTCAAAACATAGACAGTGAAAAAATGTCTAAAATAATAATTTCGTTAGTCAACCATTTGGCATAAGATGCCATTCGAATGCATAAGTTGAGGTTTTATTTCGTTCGCTAACCATTCAACGTGAGGTACTATGAGGAGGGATCTTTATGCTTTTTACTCTATATTACAAATGACCACTTATTACTCCATATTACAAATAACCACACCCCTACTTTATTACAACTCCAGCTGGTTCAATTAAAGTGCACTCCATATTAGAACATGAGCTGGTTGAATGAAACTTGAGGACATCCTCTCACCTCCTGCTACATTTATAAAATTTTGCTCCATTTATCACGTGGGAACTAAAATACCTCCACTCATGTTCCGTCACACCAACTCACAGTTCAATGAAACGTGAGGTCACAAAAACTCACATTCCGTGCAAACTAAAAGACCTGGACCCATGTCTCATCAAGCTAACTCACAGTTCAATGAAATGTGAGGTCACGCAAACTCACGTTCCAAGTCCAAAATTTAAAAATTGCACACATCTTTAGGAGATCCTGGTGGATAATTTATTAACTACTCTTCGGGGTTGTGGAATGACGTTTGGTCGAGCCTCATAGATATGTGTACAACTTCTTCGGCCCATTTACTGGACGTTTCTTTGAACCTTTTTTTCGAGCTTCATGGAACTTTTCGTGAGTTGCCTGAGGCGTTACGAATGATCTCGTTCAGCCCTATCACATGAAACCACTCACAACTTTCATCGTTGCGTGTATCTCGACTTTACCTCGGACAAAGTTTTACCCTCCTCAATTATATAGTAGATATATATATAATGATGATAATTAAAAAAAAAAATAAATGAATACATAATAATAATAAATAAAAAAAATTTTTAAACGAATATATACTTATAGGTTAATACACAATGGGAAAGCCCGCCAATTTTCCAAAAACATCACTTTCATCCGGTTGGCCGTGTTTTCACAAGGCGGATAGATCAAAATGTAAGAAATGTAAAATAATATTCTCCTGTACTCATGGCATGAATTCTGAAAAATGCAAAAAATGCAAAGAATACTATTCCGCTGAAAGTATCGTAAACAGGATGACAGCTAAAAAGGAGAATGACAGAAGATTGGTAAGGCGAATGACGGAGTATTCATGGAAACTTTCAGAAGAAAAAGAAGACTAAAAGGAAGTACTTCAGCTTCTAGGTATAAACTTATTGGAAGAACTGAATAAAAAATAAGAAAAGGAACAATTACCTGTAAAAAGGAAAAGGGGAACAAGAGAGAAGAAACCAAGGATCAAATATTTAAACGAAATATGTTAGTAATACATGTATATTGTAAATACTCGTCGAACTAGGCTTCTTTACCGTATTCGCAAGGGGCAACTGTCTATAGCCTTAATGAAGGGAAAATGAGACAGTGAAACTTCACTTTAGTTCTTGGTTGTTCACCTTTCATCAAGTACTATAGTACAGTTACACTTTGTGAGGGGGCAATTTCTGTAACGCCACAAATTATTGACTGTTGATGGCCAACATTTCAGATCCCAAAAAACTCTTATTTATCTCAAGCTTATGCGACTGCAAAATTCATATATAATTGGCCACCAACAAAAGGTTGCCTGAATTGATGAGTATATAAGGAGCCGCAGGCTCTACGAATGTACAGTACTCAGTTTGAAATACAAGCTTCAACAACTAATTTGACTTCTAAATACTGGTTCTCCAAGCACTCTAGGGTAGTAAGTACCTTAAGGTGCTTTTGGCGCTATTTTGAAATAACGGCGCATTCATTTGCGCTTTATATTGTTTTAGTGTACCTATTTATTTGCACTACAAGGCTAGGTGGGGGCATAATTAGGTGAGTCTTAGTTGAAACCCTACAATACAAGTGAAAAATTTTCATTTAATTTCAGAAAGAACAAAAATTCAATATAGGACTTGAAATTGATAGAATCTTTTTTTCTCTTAAAAAAAAAAAAAAAAAAAAAAAAACTGTAAAATTTGGATCTTTTTTTCGAATGAAAAATTTGTAATAATGTTTCTATGGTATCCCTGGGACCATTTAATTTGAACGATGAAAAAAAACCTTATTCTTTCATCATCATTTCGCACTCGAAATTTTTTTCCCAAAAAGATTCGTTAGCAACGTAAAAACTAACGACGAGGAGAAGCACGAATTCCAACGATGTAAAAATTTCGTTAACATGGACATCGAAAAAATTGCTTTCGGCTTAATGTAACGTAAAATCAAATATAAAATTTGTTCATTTTAAAATGTTAAGACGGCGCGGAAGGACATAGAAGGGAGAAACTTAACAATACGAAAGTTTTACCTAAAGGTAATATTAAAATACGATGGAAGTCCGCGAGTTGGCTTTTATACGAAGAAATTAATAGCGTGTGGCTGGATGTCTAAAAACTTATATTAAAGAACGTATTCGAAGCTTATAACTTTAGATTACTTTCATATTTTCTGAGTTACACAAAAGCCGCAGCACTTTTGCACTTCGTCGCTTAAATATCGTTTGAAAAGCTTACACAGCGAGAGTTATTATCCTGTTGAACAAATAATAGAAAGTTATTTTTAAAAACGCGCCCGCTATATAGGAGGTATAAGGTAGAACCTGCGTCGATACGGTATTCGGATGAGGGGCGTAGTTTGATAACGTTTTGGCAGAAGCTGGCCGGAAGGGCCGTGTTAGCTTTGGAAATTAATTTCTACTCGGTGTTTGCATTTCGCGTCCTATTTTCGAGCTAGCTATTTGCTCAAAAACCATGTATAAATGTTATCTTTCGCGATGGCGTAAACAGCTATGTACGTTTGTCGCCCGGCGCGCGGTTTTCAGTTGTACAGAGAAAAAAGTAAACAGATTAAATAACGAAATCAAACGGTTTAACGGCGTCCTTATGGTTCACGTAATCTTTTATAAGAATTTGTGGCCGTGCTGGTATTTCGTGGAACGCGTATTATTTTAAATTACGTTCACGTGTTGCTCTGGAATTCAATCCTTTTTCAGCTCATTTTAGCGGACTCCCGACTCGCTGAGGTTTTTCAAACCTGCAATCACAGGCCGCGTTGTTGATCTGGAAAACGCCGATTCAGTCGGTTCACGTTCCGAGAAATTTCCTTTCCTTAATGAAGTCGTAATAATGCTTGATTTACTTTATATTTACGAAGAAAAACTAGGTTAGTAGCTTACCCCCTCTAAGGACGGTACGAGAATTATATTTAAATTGGTTCGGTAATTAGATACAAACGCAACAGTTTATACGAATGTTTAAAACCCTTATCTAATTTAAATTCAGATCTTGTTGGTAAGGGAAGTAACGTGATTGTACGTATTTTCAAATACTCATCGTTTATTATTAAAGTTAACTACCTATTTCGAAATTAAGCTTCGGGAAGTAAGTAAGTGAATATTACTTGAACAGACTAAAAATTGGAGCCCTATGTTCTTCAGTACCTACCTATTACTAGGTAGAGAAGAATCAATAAAATTTCTGCGGCAGGTCAAAAGTGCCATTTTCAGATATTATGTGAATCTAAAATTCCAAGTTTTCATGGAATTTTGATAAAGTAACTGATGGACTGTTAATGGATTTGTATGTGTATCCCAACCTCTAGCAAAACATTTCATGGATGAAAAATAATAAAATAATCAAGTAATACCGCAATGGGAAAAAGGTAGAAGTTAAGTACATTTATAGAAAAGCGATACCGTATTGTAAAATCAGTACTCGTTTCTGATTGGCTAATCTTAATCTTTCTTTTAATTGGTTATTTCGTTTTAATGTACTGTATTTTTGTATGATTATAAGCACATGTTTTACGAATTATTTTTGTGTATTTTTATTTTAAAAGCAAATTTAAATAGAAATCAATATGACCGCTTCAATTCAAGATTAATTATATTTCTTCTTATAATTTTTTTCTCAAGCTACGTCTACACGAAGACAGTTTCCTTGCCTAGGTAAGTACTTTCCTCTTAATGGCTTAATGTAAACAGTCAGGAAAAAAACTTGCTATCTACTGTCTCCCTGGAAGACAGTAACTTTCATCCTCAAAAAAATCTTTAAGTATAAGCTAGGTTTACACGGGGAAAGTTTACTTGCCCAAGCTGACAGAGCAAGTAAACTTGCCATTAGAATGCTATCTATATGTAGACAGCAAAATGTCTCACTCTTATCAATCTGTTGTTATCAATTTTTTCAGTTTTGAGTTTCAAATAAATTTTTGAATTTTGTGTAAATATTTCGTTTAAACATGGACCAACAAGATATAAATGAAATACTTCAGTATCTTGTACCTTTAGTAGCAACTGAAGTCGAAAAATTGGTTGAAAAAGAAAAAAAAGTGTCGCAAAGGGAAAATATGGGTGAAGCCATGGATCTCTATATGTCGTATGAATCGATTTAATTTTTGCTTTTAGTTGCTCCTCTGTCACTGAAACTACTTTTTCGTGTAGAGCTACAAGTAATGCTTTGTACGCCAAATCCCTATGATCAGTCAAATGGTACTCGTTCAGTTTTATGTTCCACAGGTACGGATAGTTTTCAAAGAGTTCTAAAAATGTTTCTATAGTGGAAACACTCCACTTCACTACTTTTTTATTTACACCAGAAAATAGACATATTTTATTAATTTGCAACAATTGAAACCAACATTGTTAGAAAAGCAAATCACCGCCAACCAGTCAGAATTAAGAGTGATGGTCATGTGACGGGAAAGTAGCGAGATCTTGGGACAGTATTTTTTCAAGGAGGAAAGTTACTGTCTTGCAAAGTCACGGTAGCAAATTTTCTTTCCTGACTGTTTACATTGAGCCATTAGGAGGAAAGTACTTGCCTAAGCAAGTAAACTTTCCCCGTGTAAACGTAGCTTTAATATAGTAATATAAAGGGTAAAAGCCATACTCTTAGCATTACGCATCAAGGGACCTGTTAGAGGGCGCTACATCAGATGCGAGTTGTACACTTGATGTGCACCAACGTCCCTTTACTAGAGGTCGGACGGAAAGGGAAAGTGCTCATTGGTAATCATTCAACACTCTTTTTCCCCACTAATCTCTGACGTCACACGGCGGACCTGAAAACGCGTCGTAATGTACAATTTTGCGCTGTAGTATATACCAAGTGTACAACTCATAGTTGGTGCAGCGCTATCTATCAAAACCCTGATGGAAGTACACTTTTATCTCTCCATATTACTATATTAATACTCAAAGAAAAAAGTACTGTCCCACTATCTTGCTACTTCCCCATAACGTGACTATCACTCTTGATTCTGATTGGTTAGCAGAGATTTGTTTGTCGTACTTTAAAGCTCTAAAAAGGGGAGTGTGCGCATACGCCATATTTGGTCAAATTATCGAATGAAAAATCTAACATAAATATAACATTATCGTAGTATAGATCACTTTTTTATTTAATTTTGATGTTTTTAATCAATATTTTTCCTTTTTTTTTTTTTTTTTTTTTTTTTTTCAAAAATCAGATTTACGCATCTATTTTAGCCCGATTCAACTCACCTCATTTTGTCCACAACTAAAAGAGATGAAGATGTGAAATTTTGTATGCTTCATTTGTATGACTTGAAATAGTGCATGTAAGGTTTTGGTGCAAATCGGCCCACTTTTGTCCTTCCTCCTCCCTTAAAGGAGCCCTAAAAATTTTAAAAATAGAACGAAAACTATGAAAGGCACTTCTGCAGCATGCTTCTAATGAGTGTACCAAATTTCAGCTCATTTAGTGCATTAGGCCCTTTTGTAGCCCTGCGCAAAGTTTCTAAAATTTACATTTGGGTTCACCTCGTTTTCTCGATTATTATATTATCATACAAATCTCAAATAGTGTAGTTATTTATGTAATTATAATTAAAAACATTGTGTTTGGGATTTTAACGTTCTAGAGTACCCGAATCGAGTTGACATCCGGTTTATACAGTGTACGTACAATAATTAATAGATCTAGAGATGTAGTGAAAGCGCCTATGAAAAAGTAATGGTAAAAGTGATGAAGTAATGACTCAACAAACAGAGATGATTGAATAAAAAAGGAAGGGAACTGTGAGGAGAGTTAATGGCACAAGAAAAAAGTAGTGTGAAGAAATATGTAATAAAAGAGGGAAGAGGAATTATCGCGCAATGACAGAAGTATTGGTCGCAAGGTAAAAGGAACGTAACGACTATCTAGAGAAGATGGAAAGGGAGGTATTGGGAGGGAAGTAGTGGCAAAAGGCACAAAGTGAGCGCAAAGACCTCAAGAATAGAGAAGCAGCGTGTAATCATCGAACTATTTTTTCAACCTGGCGAAATTTCTGTTCGCTCCACCAGGGTTGGATTTCTTGCTTTCGTATTTTGATTTACGGATCAGTTGGTAACTCGGTACTGTATTAAGAAATAGAAATGAATTGTTTTTTGTTATGATGCATATTTGCTCGGTTCGAGGTAAGTAAAAGCACGTGTTGCCAGCGATACATTTCACGAACGACGGTATAAAGTTTACGTTATCCGCATCTGCTAGGTATATTCGTCGAAGATGGTTTATCAAAGGCCAATGAGCGTACGCATACGCAAAAGGGTGCTTGTTACCGATTCTACCCTACTTTATCGAATATACCTACGTGATTTGAAATTTACGAGATTGTGTCGACGCTTTCAATGGCTTTGGAATCAAAATAAGGAAGAAAAAATAGCCAATGGAAATTTAATTTTATCGACTGCCGAAGTTATGAAGTCTAAAATCTACCATAACTATAAAGATTCCAATAGACCTTTTGAATTTGTTACATTTCTAAAATAATTTCATAATTTATGAATGAACTTTGATATATTTTTCCAATGAAGTAGCATCAGTTTTATTACTTATTTAGAAACATATAAGTTGGGTATTTTTCATTTACGAAAGCTTGATACGTCTACTCGCACTTGTAGAAAAACATTAACGCTAACGCCTATTATCGTCATCTAGATGGCTGTGCAGTGAGCCTAGTAAAATATATATTATCACGATGGTGTACTTTAGAAGACCACCAAGTTGTTACATAATTTACGCTAAATTACTTTGTTTTTGTTTTCTCATCTTGTAAACTCGTATAAAATTAAAACATATTAAATTTGTTTGAGTACGAGTTTCAACGGTATACAGCTTTTTAATCATTTACCGCTCATCTTTAAGTTCATTCACATCCGAAAATGCGACGAATAATTCGTAAAGTTATAAAAAAAGTATTCGCGTAGGATGACTGAATAATCTTCCTGTTCTACTTGAATTACCTTTTTTTTTGGATCAGAACTCACGCCTTGCGTCTTATTACTGCTATTAAATGGTTAACATTCATAAGGGGATTGTTTGGAGTAATTTGTTACTTATTAAGACAAACGTATTCGAAATTAAACCGTATTCGTGTTGTTGGCAAACTTGGACTAATCTCCAGAGTATACCTGTGTTTCCGAGGTTTAAAGCGAAAATAAGGGATTCGATATAACTTTAGCATTAACCAATCGCTCTGATCGATTCAAATAATTTAAACATTACTTTGGTTTCAAGAACTTTTTAGAAAGTAGAAAAAAGTAAGGCTGATTATTAATTATTAATGCTACTGTGTAGACTTCACTACTTGTTGCTGTGAATAATAATTTATTGAAAGTACTTTGGGAAATTGGCTTGAATTTTGATCAACCCGCGTCGCTTTTTCGGTCACTCATCAAAACGTTTAATACTGAATCATTGATGAACGAAGTCATTCAAGGACTAAATTAGGACCTATAAATTTATGATCGACTTTATTTTAATTCTTTCACTAGATCATTCATGAAGAATTGATTGTTTGAACTTTAAAAACTCACTTCAGGATATTGAATTGTTTGCGAATCGAAATCACCAAGTACAGAAGTACTATTAATTATACTTGTATGTAAATTTTATTTTAACATTGAAACCTCTGTTCAAGAATTCAAGGTATAGAAATATTTGAGAACGAAATAATTAATTATGAATGTTTGATCAATACAGAATGTATCACAAGTGCAGAAGTACTATTAATTATACTTGTATGTAAATTTTATTTTAACATTGAAACCTCTGTTCAAGAATTCAAGGTATAGAAATATTTGAGAACGAAATAATTAATTATGAATGTTTGATCAATACAGTACAAATGTATGATTAATTGCCTTCTAATATTTTTTCATTAAATTGTTTGTGAATGGGTCAATTTTTAAAATTTGAAAATTCACCTCAGGATACACTCATTTCGTTTATACTTGCATTTGAAATCAACCTGTCTATTTTAACTCAACTTATTGCAGAAGAAAGAAATCACTCCTAAAAAAAAATGAGCAGCCTCTTGCGGTATTACTGTAGCAAAGTTTTTAATTGGGGCATATTCAGGTTTGCAAATAATTTGTTAAACCCTTCGTATTTATAGGCCACACCTAGTACTTATTACTAGATCTGAGAACCCTCACTCTGAGCAGCCTCTTGCGGTATTACTGTAGCAAAGTTTTTAATTGGGGCATATTCAGGTTTGCAAATAATTTTGTTAAACCCTTCGTATTTATAGGCCACACCTAGTACTTATTACTAGATCTGAGAACCCTTTACTTGGGTAATTCTCTGAAAATGTCCATATTTCTGTAATCGATGTTTTTTTTGAAGAATTACGCTGCAATTGAATTTTTTTTTTTTCTATATTTATATGAGTATCTCCTCTAACTTTCCCATCGATTGAAATTGTCCTCCACCCCCCCTAAATGGGGTTTTTTTCAACCCAAAGGTCAAAAGTTCTTAGGCCGTGGCATGTAAATGGTCACGTTTTGAATTTTCAATGTCACATAAATGATATTAAATTAATATTTTTTTGAGGAAAAACTTAGCAAAGTTGCTCAGGATAGTTGAGTGTGTATGTTAACGCTCAAAATGATGTCCAAAGTTTCCCTGCTTGACCTCCAGGAAGGTTCAAAGACCTGTAAATGGTTTATACACTCCTAGGCCGTGGCGTTTTTTGTTTGCTTCTCCTGCGGCAATGATTTTATAATTCGTTTTTCTTTGCGGTTACAATGCTTCCTTGACATCATGAGAATACACTGCCAGCATTCGAAATGTGAAATGTCATTTATTTATCACAGTCGGAAAGCAAAATTCGTAAAAATTGTTGATTCCCGGTTTTTGTGGTATTAGGCCGTGGCTTATTCTAACTCAGCCATCAAATGTCCTAGGAACCTGGAACAAAAGGGATATCGAAGATTAGTAAGTACATATAATATTCACCTATTCAATATTCTCTTAAATTAACTGTTAGAAGCTCCTTAATAAATTTTTGGCGAATTCTCTTAGGCCGTGGCTGGTTGGTTTTCATCTTAGGCCGTGGCGAAGTGTTTTTTTTTACGACCACGGCCTAGGAATTAGTGTCTTTTTGCCATTCTAAATCAATTTTAATGGGGATACACTAACAAAGATGTTATTAATTTAGGTGTTAATGGCTGTCTCTCGAAAAAAGACACTAGTTCTTAGGCCATGGTCATAAAAAGACACTTCGCCACGGCTCAAGATTAAAACCAACCAGCCACGACCTGAGAGAATTCGCCAAAAATTTACTAAGGAGCTCCTAACAGTCAGTTTAAGAGAATATTGAATAGGTGAATATTATATGTACTTACTAATCTTCGATATCCCTTTTGTTTCAAGTTCCTAGGACGTCTTACGTCTGAGTTACAATAAGCCACAAAATCGAGAATCAACAGCCACGGCCTAAGAAGTTCTTAGGTTTTGGGTAATAAAATTTCAAAAAGTCCCCCTACCCCCCAGGGGGACATGACTTGAGCCGAATGGCATAAATGACATCAAGGACACATATACTCACTATCCCAATCAAAAAAATTCCCAATATCAACTTTTTTTTTCAGAAAAATAAAGACATCGAAATATGGACATTTTCAGAGAATTACCCACTTACATTAGTGACGTACATTTACTGCAAGTTATTTGGTGTTTTACTTTTTATGTGATTCGGATTTGTTTTTCTTTTTTTTTGCTTTTGCTTTACCGCGATGCCGATTGTTAGTCATACGGGGTGAAGAAGAAGGAAGAGTAAAAATAGAATAGATGATTGAAATGGAACAATAGGGAACGAGTGAAGAACGATTCTGATGAAAAAAATATTTTTTTTTTTCAAAATAAATCATAACGGAACGAAATAAACGTTTCTTTCTCAAGCTCTGATCTCGTCAATTATCAAGTTCAGTGAACTCCCCCTATCTTCAAAATGTAATCTCCTCACAATCGAGTGAAGAAGTACTTTTGAACTCGTAAATGGATTTCACTCACATTAAGTCCACCAAAAATTTTCTCATCATAATCGTGCCCAAATTCAAATATTCGGCGTAATATCTATCGGAATTTGATACGTGACGAGAGTGATATTTTAGTAATTTGAAAAGCAAAAGGAAAGCAAATAATGAGAAACGTCAGACCATCGTACGTTTTGGGAATACGAGTAATTGCTGTAGCCGAGTATTTATAAAGCATCAAAAGGCCGACAACACATGGCAGACGCGGCCATTTAGTCTAGTTTTCTTTTTCATTCGCGAACGGACCGAAGGAGGAAAAAGGTCGCTTTTCTTAATGACGCGTCATTTATAACGAATACGGACCGTGTACCGCCGATCTCGTAATGAGAAAAAACAACCTTTACCTTGTTATTGTTGCCCTTACGCGGACCAATCTTTTTGACAGAAATTTAATTTCTGATTTAATGCAGTCATAATTCAACGAAGAATTAATCCGATTCTTGTTCCGAATGGTACAATGAAAGAAGAGGGGACCTTGAAAACTTCTCGTCGTTCTGACATCCCGATCTTTTTTTCGAACCGGAAATTATTTCGTAGCGAATTTAGATTTGAATTCGGCGATTCTTTCATTCAATATAATATTAGAACGTCTAGAAAGTAACGTGAGCGAATTATTCGAGATGCACCTTTATTCGGCAACATCTGTTGTTCGTTGAGGAATCGAATAAGATGTATTTTTGTGCGTAAATTAAACGGCGAATAAAATTTACGAACGAGACTGAAGGCCGGAGGGAAGGAAGAAAGCTCGCGGTTGCTTTGGGCGCGTAAAGTTCGGTTTAATAGTGTGTATAACAATGCATCCAACTAAGCTACCCCCCACCGTCCAATTTTCTTCGCGGTAACATCCTGCGGCAATAAAAATGGCCATTTAAAAAAAAAGAAAGTTAAGGCTTCCTATCGGTTATATTACTCCGGCGCACATGGAATTTTCAACGATGCGTAACGAAATAACGGTAAAAACGTAACTATCTGGTGGAAACCTTTTTTTAAGGGGTTACCGTTCCAACTTTACGCCTTTAAATAAAGTATCCCCTCCATGGTTGCGATTTATGAGTTATGTAACAATCGAAGCATACATCTTATAGGGTCTTGGCTGGCGCTGGTATGGGCCCATTAGACTTCTTTTGCAACTTCGCTGTCGAGCGGAATTTCTTATATTTCTGCGGGCATATAGTATGTAAAATCTGCCATATTTTCCCGCATCTAACGTACCCTTATACTTTATAAGTTTACCAAACGAAATTACCAAGCTACTAGGTTTATAGGCGATTTTACATCATTGACTTATCAGCCGTCGTGCTTTCTTTTTCTTTTTTTTTTTTTATTTCACGTGGAAACAACTTTTCCGTATTTTACTTCCGGCTACATTTAAATTTTGTTTAGAACACGACGATGCGTGATATAAAAAGATATAACGTGTTTTCCGAATTGTTTAACATTTTATTGCAATTTTATTTTTTCGCTCCCTCTTACGAGGTTACAGTCGACGAAAACGTACTCGATCGAAGTATACGTAAAATGTCGCATTTTCGGATAATTTCGAATTGTGCGCCATCAAGTGAACCGAAAGAAACCCCGGATGCAGTAGAAGAGTTGGTTAGAATGCGCGCGGTTAGCTTCATTAGTGCACGGAAACCAGTATTCAATTAATATTGTCGAATAGGTTCTTTCTGGCTACCAGACGTAATTTCCTGCTAAACCGCTAATTTCTCGCTTGTATTCTGCCGCCGTGCGCCTTCCGACTACAGCCTTTTGCTTCGTCGAAGAAAAACTACGCTATGTAGAATCTCGCGAGTAATTATGAAAATTCCGTTCAACTCCGTCTCTTAATTGTATTACTTGAGTAAAAATAAAGCAAGAAAGAGAAAAACCTTGAAGTAAATTTTTTCCTGACACCTTTTCCCTATTCCAAACATTTCATCGACTTGGCTGTAGAAAGAACGTTTGAAAGAAATACGCAAGTAACGTAATCGATCGGGTAGAAAAAATTTTAAACTGGGAAAAAAGTAAACATATATATTGAAAGCATCAGAAAAGTCTTCCTATCTTGAAAGTGTAAATAATGTCTGATGGGATTTCAAAAGGTCCACCGCTATGTTAAAATCAGTATATCTAAAATGGCCGCACCATTCAGAATCGCTGGTGTATTTCATTTTCAGTAGATTAACTTACTCTCCGAACGTAGCGCTTGGGTTAGGCGATTTTTAAATCTGAAAGCAAAGAGATGTGAAAATAATGTCCTAATATACTCGGCAAAAATTTGTCATAATCTTCTTATTAATTTTTTTTTTTCATTTACTTTCGTACCAAGTTAAAAGTAAGTACTTAAGGTTTTATTGATTAGAAAAATTTTCATTCTTCATGCAGCGAAAATTTCTTTCATAATAGGATTTGCATCTCGATATTGCTCTCCAGTTATGAAATGTTTTCAATGAACTGGAAGGATTTTCGGGTGAAAATTAAAAATTACGATGCAAAAATTTTTGGTAGTGCTATACAAAAATGGTTTCATCATGTAATTTCTGTTTCTCAGATTTCAAGTTAATTTGGTAATTTACTAGTCAGTCACCACCAAAAGATAGGAGAACTTATATAAGATCAAGTGCATGCATTTCGAAAAAAATAGCTTTGAATTTTCTCATTTGTCTAATATAAACCACGTGCAGTGCTCCACATATATTAGCATACTAAACTTCAGTAATTCCAAAAAATTTGGCTGTTGTATTTTATTTAATAATGAATGATCGTTAATCAAATATAAAGAAAAAAAAATGAAAATTTATTCTTCCTAATATTTCCCAATGCCAACTTGTAATATACGTAACATTACTCTATTGACGAAGTTATGCCGAAAATCACACTGAAAACGCTCCCCGAGCATGTTGCTTTGGCATAAATAAGAGCATTTCAGTAGATATGGCTTTCAGCAAAACTTTGTCAATAAGGTGCCAATTGAATAATGTAACTTTAATTTTATATAAAACTGCCGCGACATGAAAAAAAAAAAATCAAAATTAGAACATAGACTACAATTTATGGGACTAAACCCAAAAACCAAAATTGAAACTGATCTTCGGTCGGGTCAAGAATATCAACACCCATGATTTATAATTATAATATTATTGATTATATTTTATACGATACCTGTAATCGCATTATCAGTTCGATACTATATGGATAGCCGAATATATTTGATCCAGTATGTTATCGATTATCAATAGAGCACAGTATCGCACCTTGTCACCTGTATAAAACTGTTATCATATTTGTCATATGCATCATTATGCCTGAACATGCTGTCGATGACAACGAAACATCGCGTATTAATGGCTAAATATATGTGGTGATTCACGAATTTTTGCGTTTTTCTATCATTTTTTAAATACCTATGCCTTCTATTTTTTTCTCAAAATAAAACTGTTTCGATTTCACACATGTAGTTGGAGTATGTTCATAAAAATATTTAAAGTTGATTTTTTTAGATTTTTGATTCCGACTTAAAATACCATTTCATTCAAATATTGATATTGATACTGCCTTCTATTGATTATGGATAAGCGTAACGTATTGCATAAAATCGCATCGATTATCTTCATAGTATCAAATTAATAATGCGATTATAGACATTGTATTAAATCGATTATTCATCATACTGAATGTTGTATTTTATTGATTTTCGATATTTAAAACTATGCAGATTCGATACTATGCACTATCGTTAAACGATACCTCGCACTATCGATAATCGATACCATGCACTATCGATAATCAATGATATGTACTATCGATAATCGAAACTTTGTGATATATATACTATCGATTATCGATACTGTATACTATTGATTATCGATACTGTATACTATTGATTATCGATACTGTGTACTATCGATTATCGATACTGTGTACTATCCATTATCGATACTGTGTACCATCGATTATCAATACTGTGTACCATCGATTATCGATACTGTTATTATCGATTACCAGTAGCATAGATTAACTATACATAGATAGCCCACGGTATATACAAATTTATCACTCATAAATGTTGGAAAACGAGCCAGAAAGTTTTTATCAATATCTAGGAAAAGAACTGAGTTGGAGGGTTCCGAAATGGCTTATTCGAAAGAGCTTGACATTTTATACATGATTCAATTTTAAAATCTTATTATCATCGATGTGATCTCGAGTTATTTTAATAAAACCGATTAATTTTTCAGAGCGCCCTCTGTGAATAAGCTCCAGTTCTAAAAGTAAATTCAACTTTTTGCTTCGTTTTTTGCAAATATCTCAAGGAAAATATAGATAGAAAGTTCACAAGTAGCTCATTCAAAACGACATAAAATTCTGAATGTGTTTCACTATTAAAAAACTACTGTCATTGATTTAATTTTTGAGATAGTTCACAGTAAAGTAAAAAAATCGTTTTTCGAAATTAATTCTAAAAGTAAATCGATAAGAATACCTTTAGAATAATTAAATCATTCTACGTTTCGATCTCTTTAAAATGAGCCATTTACGAATCCTCTATGAGACTACAATATGACATATAGTTCACATTGAAATTGTTACATGAACAAATATACGAAGAAAACTTATGGTGTAATAAGGGTCTCATATAATAGCTTAAGTTTAATGCATGGTAATTCGTATGATTACTATGGGTGAAAAGTATAATGTATCTGAATGAAACTTTTGGCATATTTTGGTAGGGGATAGTATAACTGTGAAAAAATTATCATTATTACCTATAACCATATAACTCTGAATATGCTGTTATTCAAAACCCACTTCTAATACTGTAGCAGGAGTACTTGAATTCTTTGTTATAAACATGTACATTTATATACTTTATTCGGAATTTTTACTACATTGTGAATATTTGAAAATTCATCTTATAATATCATTACGACTTCGTGGTGGCGTATAATGCGAAGAAATTATATTAGGCGTGATAAAAGCTTTGTAAAAATCTCATTAAACGCATTATTAAGGCATATGTGTTCGGCAAGCGCAGGTATTCAATTATAAAACGATACTTCGCGTTAAAAGCGCGCAGCTCGCGGCGTGTAAGATAATTCCGAGACGGAAAACTTGGCTCGTCGAGGTTTAAATTATAGGGCAGGATTCTTCCTTGTACAATTTGATTCGAGGATGCATATAAAGTTTAAAAGCTTAATAGCGAAAACGCGCGCCAAACGATTTCGCGCCGCTAAAAGTCGTCGGTATCCGAGAGCGAGTCAAATTTAAAGGACGTTCAGTTTTCTTCGGCAGCGCGAAAATGGAATATAACTCTTTATTCGCGCGAAATTTGAAATAATAGACGTTACTTACAAAGCCTTTAAACGTGCTTGTATTTGTTACCATTGTTTCCGAAATAGCGGCAGCGATTTTAGTTTCATCTCATTTTGCGCCACCGTACGTATATATGGTGTAGGTTCGTTATTCCGATATTTATACCGTACAGTCGTAGGCGGCCGCGCCACCTAACCTCGTTCTCTATCGTTTTCCTAAACGATACCACGTAAAAGAAAATATGGCTAACTATCGAACCGGAACAATGAATATTCTCCGCCTCATTCGTATCGAAGAGTCTCCGCCGCCTAGCTCTTGCCTAACTCTCTTTCCTCCGCGTATATTCGTTTCGTAATACAAATGTGATTTATATATCTACAATTCCCCGATAAGAAATAATAATGTTCGTTCGCGTAGAACCGTTCAGTTCGGTTAATTACATTTAATCGAATCGTATATTAACGTATAGAAAAAAATATTTCATGCAAAAACCCATTAAATCTTTTCGTTTTATGTACCCTGTATTCGTTATTTTAATAACGAATAACTCGATACAACTATCGACGCTTTTTGCATTTCAACTCCTCGCTGCTTTACCTTTTTATTGAAACTAGGGGTTTCGTTACTGCCTGTGTCAGTCTTTTAGAGTTTTTTTTTTACGGTCATGTATGAGTATTTTATCTGCGATATGACATCGAGAATGCTGTATTTCTGTGTGGCGGGAGAGCCTGTTTCGTATCTTTTTATGTCTGATTGGTATAGTATGAGTATGACTATAAATAATTTTATGAATAATGAAAAAATAAAAAAATTTACGCATATTTTTATAAAGCTTGCTGTCAGCATTCTACTCATCATTTCTTGTAAAAATTGATTTCAATTTATTAAAAAAAAAAAAAATCATAAATAATGTTGATAGGAGAACATACAATCATGTACTTAGGTTTTTTAAAGTTCTAATATGATCGTTTTAAAAAGTTTCATGTATATCATCTATCTAACAAAGATTTAGATAAGTACAAAGAGATTTCGCTGGCCATCACTTAATAACAACCAATAGCATAAACTACAACTCAGCTGTTATGGCGTCAAATAGAGGGAACTTTAATGCACGTGCTCAATTAACAAAAACCAATGGTTTCCAACACATTCAATCATATTTACCAAGTATGTGAGATTGTGGATGGAGTGTTAGGAGAAGGGTAAAGAAATCGATGAATTTGATAACATGTTTCCTTTTTGACTTCATTAGATGGCGGACTCGGTTCGCATTTTTCAACACGAGTTCAAATCGTGTAACCTGTTCTTCACACTTATATAACCTGAAAATAACCCTAGTTATTATCAAAAACTATTACAGTAGCTAGTCGCATAAGTAAAACTATTCTTAAGCGTGAATTACATACATCAATCGAATCTTTTGGCATATTTACGGCAAACAGAGTATGCAATTTCTTTAACGCGGACGGCTTCGATATTGTTAGCCTTGCAGGCCAATCATTGGATAGTCTGCAAAAGTGCTGAAATAATTATTGCAAAGTTGGTTTTTGTTATAATTGCTCCTTAGACCTCCCTGAACAATATAGTAGAAGTCCAGAAATCGGAGTGGAACGTAATTCCCAAGGAGGGCGTAGAACGTCCACCTCGTCAGTTTTCCGCATTTATCTCCGTAACTAAAGCTTCTACATGAAAAGTAGTCCTGTTATAAATTAATCTACATAACATTTTTTACAAATAAGGTTCACTTCGTTGTTTTGTAGAAGTCATTATTCCTTCAAAAATTTGACCTAAACCTCAAAAATTCTCAAAATAGCAGTTTTTTCGCCAACATTCCGGACCACTTCAAGTTTGAGACACGGAAAAGGTCTTGAGAAGATGCAGTTCTTAGCTGAGTTTTCAACTAAAAAACGACAGCTATTACAGTCTATCTGATTTAAGAAGGGGTGGTCGGGGAAGGGTGGGATCTTTAAATCTTTGTTTTTTATTTCATGAGTAAAATTTTACCTTTGAAAATAATAAATAATTCCAAGATTTTTTGTATATTCCGCATCACTAATACAGCCCATATGCCTTGATCTTTTTTTTTTTTATGGGTCATTAGAAAGCTCTTACAGTTATCCTTCAAGCATCGTAAGAAATCCCATTTCAACGAATTTACCTCAAAATTATAACTATTTAAAGTTGATGGTTTGTGCATAAAAATGAAAATCTCCATATAATGTTTCGAGCAGAATTTTTGTGGTAAATGTTCTTTATTACTAGAACTCTCTTGAAATGGGTAAGCGCAGAACCCTTATCAGCACAATTATTTTTTTGCATTTATTTTTTTCACTCAGGATTATTGATGAAGAATAGTTTTATAAGAACTTTTGAAGATGTGATTGCTTTCACAACAATCCAATCTAAACTTCAAATTGCTCAAATTATAAGTTTTTTAACAATGAGATTTTTTACCAGAATTTTCGCGTTTAATATCTTTTTTAATCATTTTTTTTTTTTTTTTTTGAAGTCCTTTGAAGTGGATAAGTGCGTAATCTTTTTGGGGATTAAACATCTTCTCTCCCAGCAATTCTGTTTCTTGTTTATTTTGTAATTATGAATAAATTGGCATAAAATTCTCTATCTAAGGACCAAAGTTTTGAGAAGACCCCCCTTTTTTTGTTGAAATACTCGAAAATTTCATGGTTTTTTTAATGCTCCATATCGTAATTCTGAATCACGCGATTCGATCCATGATCACATTGTCACATATGATAGTAACATGTTTGCATTTTTGTGGTGAGGTCCTCAGCTGATGTGCTTTTCATCGAACTTTGTGTAATCAAAATGGATGCCTTATCACAGAATTAATTCGCCCTCAGATCTTCAAGTAATTGAACCAAAAACTAGTAGATACGCTGGCCAAGATCATTAATAAAATTTTGTTTTCTGGGAGAACATTTGAGGTGTTCGCATACTTACGGCAAACAGAGTATGCAATTTAATTAACACGATTTGCTCGAACGTATTAACCTTGACGCACACGTACATAATGACCACACTGATATCGTCACATCTGATGGTATATTCATGGACGTTGTAGGTCATCTCGGTGAAGTAAATCGCCCTCAAATCTCCAAGTAATCAAGCTTCGCTACACCGTTGAAATGAGTGGAAAACCAAGGCATCGTGAAAACACGTTATAAGGATATTAAAATAAAACGAAGTTGCCTACACCTTCTGTACTCGATAATAATCAAAAGGATGTGCGGAAGAATTCGTTATTAATGTTTCACCGCTAAACGGCACGCCGGTATATAATTTATTACGAAACGCGTCGCCTTTAACGTAGGTTATCATTTTTCCATCTGAAATATTAATCGCATTTCTCTGGCCGAATTACCTTTACTGAGCCACAGTGGTCACGTTTGTCGAGGTCATAGTGCCAAATTATACCTAGAATTCAGATAGTACTACATGCTTCATTAGACGTCTGGACAGAATCAATTTTAAAACTTGCAACGTGCGTAAAAGCAATGAATTCGAGTTTTTCGATGCTCTAGAGTTCGATAGCTTGGTAGAGATTATACGACTGTTGAAAATTAGAGGTTGCTTGTTTCTGAATGGCAACTTTTCTCTACTTTTGGAATAAGTGCGAAATATGATTATTGCATGAAAGAAATTCTTAGGGTAATATCATTTATTGATATCGTAAAATTTCACTCATCTATCGAAATATAGTGCGACAATGGACTGCGAATACACGTGTATACTAAAATATGGGGTATCGACGTGTTTGAAATGGTATTGTAATTTTATATTATCGCGTAATATGACCCAGTTGGATGAAAAAAGAAGTTCATTTTATGGCTGGTGAAACAGTAATCACAAAATTGTTCTGCATGAATATGTTTAGAGGTTTTTAAATTTAATTTTTCTCATAAAGACGTACTTTCCTCCTTACAGTTGATATTATAACAGCGCGCTCTACCAACTATGAAAAGTGTTGATTAAAGCAAAAGGTATTATAAACACCTGAAAAGGAGACAAGCAAATTAGAGTTCAATAATCCCTGAACATTTAGAATTAGTTACAAAAAACATAAGAAGATATATATTTCATTTCATAATTTAAATTCTTGCATTCGAAGAAATTTGAATACTAAACGAGATTATTGTAAAGAAATAAACATACGAAAGTTGATCCAAACATGGTGATAAGCTGATGAAATGATGGTATATAAAATATAAAGAAGAGAAAAGTACTTACTTTTCAGACTTGCACTATTTTACAGTACTGTGTCACACAATATTAAAAAAAAATAAAATAAAATAATAAGAAACAGAAAAAAATAATAAATCAAAATTAATAATCAATTTAATTAAAGAAATAAACTCTGCTTCTACGAAAATAAGCGTAGAGATATAATGGTGTAATGATTAAGTATTATGCTTTTCTACGTACTTTTCGTTTCTATTTACATAATTTAATTTTGGTTGTAATATTGTTGTGAAATATATGTAAGGATCCGCTTGAAATTCACGTAATATTTGGATTGAACAACACTGATGTTCTTTGTACTTAAATATAATTTTATTTCAGTTAAATTATGAATTTTTATGGAAATAACAAAACATTAGTTTATTAACAAAATAGTGTTAATATATCATCAAAGCAGTAAAACATCGATAAATTCTATTCTAAGAAATCGATAACCGATATTACAAATATCGATCAACAATATTACTAAACATCGATGTATGCTACTAAACAATATAAAACATCGATAATCAATGTTACAAAATATCGATAATTGATATTATAAATCATCGATTATCGTTATTAAAAATATCGATAATCGATATTTAAAACATCGATAATCGATATTTAAAACATCAATAATCGATAATCGATATTTGAAATTATCATAATTAGTATTTGAAAACATAGATTCGGTAATCAATACTAAAAAAATATCGATACTCGATATTACAAAACATTCATCATCGATATCGCAAAATTTCGATTATCGATATTTTAGAACATCAATCATCGTTACTGATAATTATGATGAAACTTCGATTACTGATGTGAAAAATATTCATAATCAGTATCATGAAATAGGTAGGTATCATTTATCCATGTGCAAATATTACAAAATATCGATTATTGATGTAACTAAACTATTATTATAATGAAAATATGAAATTGTAAATACCGCACTTCACTAAAAAATCGATTTCCGCTCTGTCAATTATTAATGATGAATGTCTTTTTACTATCACTGATTAAAATTCTAGTACATCATTATCTGTATAAAGCAGTACTTACTGGTTATCGATATAATGAAATGTTTATAGAAATAGTGAAGTATTAAATATCGATAATCAACATAGGTAAATCTATTGTCATAACGAAATGTGTTCATAATTTTTATAACGAGATAATATACACTATTGACGGAGGTATGGGCTTATCAGTTCACCTAAGTAATGGTCTCTTCGGCTTTAGCCTCTCCTGGAAATTGTTCAAAAATAAATGTTTAAACATGTACCTATTGGAATAACTTAGAAAAAAAATCGTAATGACAAAATAAAATCAAGGATACTTTTCAGCCTATGAAAATAGGTACATGAATACAAAATTGAGTTGGAGTCCTCTCACCTCTCCTCTAAAGTCTGGCCAGACCAAAAAAGTTCTGGATATGACAAGGTATTGCTCAACGTAATCATTAGTTTTTAATACTTTTTAGTTTTATAAAACATAGGCAAATGATGCACTTTTGAGGTGTTAATTTTTGTTGCAATTTACTATCAAGTATCACAATGATTTTACTTATCCAATATCCATGAAACATTATTGTTTAATATTAATTAAAATACGTGATATTTGTTGGTGATTTTTGATGTTTAAAATTCAGCATGAACTAGGAATCGAATGGAAATAATGCGACAATAATTCTTCGAAAGAAGCATCGGCCACATTTCGAAGGTCAATAAAGACTTATAATACCGCTGGTCTTCCTTCGGACTCGATCTAAAACAAGCAATAAATTATCGTACGTTTTACCATCCACAAAGCTGTTAAATCCGGCAGCACCCTATTTCACCTCCACCGCGAAAGCGTTAATACTACATCAACCCTTTTCAAACCGGGTACTTGTAAATTTTAATTAATATTAGGCTACAATTTCCCGATCCCCGTGCTCTTTACGTATCATAATGTAATTTACCTAGATTTGGTGAGGGGCCTCGGGCGTCCGGCCAAACGCCAATATGGCGATTATCTAATTGAAATCACCAGAAGTAAAGATTTTTTCATCTTGAATTCGTTATAACGTATTCTGATGGTCCCTGGTCGAAATGATTCTCAATATCTGGTTATAAAATCGTATAAAAATGGCGAAATCATTAAATATTTATTTAGTCTGCGACACGTTTCGTCGCATACAAATGCACCTCGAGTCGAAAATATTTTTATTTGGCGCACGTGTCTTTGAGCATAGGCCAAAAAAAGTAAATAAAGTTGCTCGCAAATGGTAAATCGCATCGCGAGCTACAAGGTAACACGGTATACGCCTATAAGCTGAATACTTAGTTTAAATCGTACTTTCTTATGTAAACAGTTGAATACATCGCAGCATCTGTTCGCGTATATGAGGAAGTTGAGAAAACATGACTACCATGTAATGCCGCACATTACCTAAAATGTTTTTGAAATAATATTTTTGTTTTATACTTTGCAACATGGTGGCGTAAACTGAGTCGAAATTTGCGGTCGTAATGTTTCAAGTTGTACGAAATTTGCCCTAGCGTGTCTTCGTGTACGGGTTTGTTTTGAATTATCCAGGTCGATGACTTGATATATCAAAATTTTCGTTAATGTCAGTTTATGTCGATGAATTTTCCAAAGTATGTACATAGTTATGTTTCCATTTCCTCCTCTTCGTACGTACTACGTATAATCAAATTGATAGTTTATAATTTTAAACTAGCAGAATAATATTAACCCGCCATAGGTAGTATGGAACCAGGATTGGAGACTAGTACCAATATATACCTTAGCTCGCGAGTAGTTATTTGCGCCCAGTCTTAGTCCCCTTATGTGTTCATCGTATGCAACTATTTGTACATGGAAGTACAATATATAATATTTTTTAACATTTGAATGAAACTACTGATTTAAGTATCTATGATGATAGAAATAAAAGTTTGCAAAAAAATTGTGGTATACACTTTTTGCCTATCTTCATTTTTGAAGGAACTACGATGATTTAAAATTTTTCCAAAATTCCATTTCTTAAAATTTGATTGAAATCGTTCATTCAAGTAGGTACCTAGGATGGTAGAAAAAATGCATTAAAAATTGTAGTTAACACTTTTTGCCTATCTTCATTTTTGAAGGGGTTAACAATAATTTCAAATTTCCCCTTAATTTTTTTTTCTAATGTGACTGAAATCATGGAAAAATTAAAGTTCTAATATGTACGTTTTGCTTATCTTCAGAATTGAAGGTGTTTCAGCAATTCCTAAAACTACACGGATTCGGTACTAGTTTAATTTTCCATCCTTAAATTTTCATTTTTCGTGAAAAAATTGTTATATATAGGTTTTACAATGCCTTTGATTCTGTCTACTATTTCTCATTCAATCCTCAGCCCTTCTTCGAAATATCTAATCATGAATACTAAAAAAAGATGATGATAATTTATTTTCATCACCAGCTTATTATATATTATATACGATAATTATACCCCGTCAAAAAGTAATATCAAATTGTATATGAATGAAAAGATTTCATGATAGTCAACCTTCTTAATATAGGTAATTATGTGCTTGGATTACTTACATTCCTCTCGCAGTAAAAATGTCACTTATACCTCGTGTCTTATTTGCCCACGATTTTTGAGCACAGTAATAACTTAACAGTTGAATATGATTTATGAATGACTAGCAGAAGCAAAACTACAAAAACTTTCCGAAAAACTTACAGTCTTCGGAAAGTAGTACTGTCTCAAATCTAAATATTTAAGCTGATTATAAGAGCTTAAAGCATCCGAAATTGTATTTAAATTAAATTATTTTCAAAGGGGCAAAGAAGAAAAAAATTTACTTCTGGAAAATTTTAATTTACAAACAGAATTCCGCCAAGTGTGAAGAGATACATCGGCAAGTTAATTTTCAATTTGACGCTGTCGTGAAAAAGTTTTAAAATTTTACGAAACTTTGTTTTTGACTTGAACTACGGTTAAAATAAGAATTACTTTCGAATAACATTTTCAAGTTGTTTGATTTCACATTCGGCTTGACTGCGGAGCAAATTAAGCGATAAAATCGGAAGAGTTTTCTGATGTTGGTGAAATATTGTTATACTCAAGAAAATGTATTACATTTTATTGATAAAGAAATTAATGGCGTTTGAGTTAATTTTAATGTTCCAATTAGTGAGATTCATCTTACCTTTCACATATATGAGTGATGTATAACGATGAATTCAGACTTGAATATGTACCATATTAATTTATAGGTTTGTATAAAATTTTTTTATTTTAGAAAAAGCTCGGATTCATTTCACGATGTATCCTTACCAATTCAAGTGGGAAGTATGCCTTATAATTTGTGTTGTAAAAAAAAAAGAAAAAAAAAGAAAAGAAAAGAAAAAAGAAACCACGAATTTTAAAGTAGAAAAGAATAAGTAAATTAAAAAAAAATATGAGTAAGAAAATTTTGATTATAATATCTAATTATTTTTTCTCAGACTGCCAATAAATTACATTTTTATTAGCTGAGTTTTTGACTTGAATAGCACAGACTACCTGATATGGTATGAGAGAGGGGTCGGAGAGGGTAGAGTCTTCAAATCTTCGCGTTTCAATTCAGACCACTTATAATCATCCGGCAAATGTCCACCTTTCACGCACGCGTAGCATTGGCGAGTATTTTTTTAAATTCGCTCAAAACATGGTAAGAGGCTCTTCATAGAAATTAAACAAAATTACCTTTTTTGTTTTTTCGATAAAATTCAAAAAAGCGAATTACTTAAATTTTGAAAAAAGTTGGAGGAAAAGAAAATGCCTCAAATTTTTGATTTTTGATCTCATATGAAAGAGTAAGTTACGGACACTAACATTTCCAAATTTCAGCTTCCTAAGTGCATTTTAAGGGGAGTTGAAGTAAAAAACAGTTTTTTGAGGAAGTTTTGAGTCATGAAATTTCTCGAATCTTTCATATATCCTCACGAAATCAATCTAGAAAGTTCAGACGTTGTGTGTGGAGTTGATTAGTGACTATGATATAATCTCTTGAATTTGGAACAAAATGGTAAAAAAATGTCGGATTATCAAAATTTGAGTAGAGCTTTAGAATCTTCAAATTAGTAAAAATATATTTAATATGAACTTATACGATTATGGGGAATAAAAATTATATTATATCCCCAATTCATCTCTATACACGATGTTGAAGAGGAGAAGGAGGAGTTATCGACCTCAATACGTGGTGGGGGTACACGAGATATCGAACATTTTTATTGCGTTGTCATATAGTAAAATCACCACAAATGACTGACCTATTCTAATTTTAGCTTCCCAAGTACATTTGTAGAGAAGTTAGAGCAAAAAACAGCTTTGGGAGGGAAATTTGCTGCAGAGAATTTCATGAATTTTCCATACCTCATCATCAAATATAACTAGAAAGATCAAACTTCGTATGTAGGGTTAGTTGATGACCAGAATAAAAATGGATCTATAATGACCGATCTTAATAATTTGAAGATAATTTGAGGAGTCTTAAGTTGTTGTAACTTGAGAAATATGTTTTCATATGATTATTACATGGCAAGAAATACAACATTTGTTTCAAGTTTAACTTCGTGAGTGGTTTTGAAAGGTGCTGGGTTGAAGTTTTTAGACTTGGTATTTGGCGTGGCCTGTAGACATGAAGAGGTTAGCAGTGTTATTTGTAAACCTAAACAAGCCCCAGTTAAAAATTCAGCTCCAATAATGGGACATGACTGCTTACGTTTCATTTTTAAAATGAATTAGCTTAAAATATATACCTCTCTTTTCTGTGACATGGATTACATATGTAAGCAAAGTTACTTATAGATTTTTAGAAAAAATATGAAAAAATTGGAATCCTTTTTTGAACGAATCATCCATATAACGAATATCTTAAAGCTTCAAAATCTATCATGTATTTTCGAATTGGCTTTCTTCATGCGAAAAAAGAGAATTCTTCCTTTGGCCAGTTCGTTCAAACACCCGTTTGAATTAATCTAATATATGATTAGATATGGTTGAAACGACGTCGCGATGAATTTCCATCTAAATTGAATTTAAAATTGAATTTTGTATTCGTTTTCGGTTAAACATGACGTATCTCGTACTCGAACACATAAGGAAATATCTACATGCCACCATACAGGCGTATACTCATCACGCGACTACGTTCGTACGAAGAAATGCGGATATTCTTGTAAGATTACAAGATGGCTTTGTTTCGATATTCTACGTCCACACACTTTGATATTATTTAAATTTAAACAAAACACGCGAGCATCGTTCAATTCAATTAAGTTAATCGCTTTTTTTCCTCCCTTTTTTAGTATAAAAGAATGAAATTCAAAAAGAAACCTTAATAGGGGAAATTAAATTCTTCTTTTGTTACTTAGATTCCGAAAATATTTTCAAAACGTTTCCTGCTTTCGAATACCTACCAATTTCGTTTTACATGAGAATGCTGTCGGTCTGTTCTGACACTTTTTACGCGCAGATTTTCGCATTACTGTAGGCTGAGAGTTTACTCAAAATATGTTGGGAAATGTGAAAATATTAGGTTAGCTGAGTATGCCTGGTTGGAAATATTTCCATTTATATTGACATTTTTTTCGTGTTCAGTATCCGCGGGTAGACCTTTTCGGCGCGATTATGTCGGTATTAGATGGCTAGAATTTTCATCCTTTTTCCAAGTTTTTTGCGTTTATGGTCTGGAAAATGATGTAGGGGGCGATTTCGAGGGCTGTATTTTTAATAATCGAAGCAGCTCGAAGACACGACGCGACAAACCATATTATCCGGTAATTTCGTAAATTTCCCTTTAAGCAGATGATCTTTGAAAATGAACCATAAAGTAGAGAAATCCGAATGGAGACCGAGGATTTTCGCATTGCTTAATTTAAGCCCACCGATACCTATCTACGTCAACGCGCAGAGATGCTTGAAAAAGGACAAGTTGTCAAGATAATCTCGAATACACCAACAGCGGAAAGCAAACACCTCGGCACAGCCATTAAAAAAAGAACAAACAATTCTTTCATTCTCGTCGTTGAAGTACGATGAGAGAAAAAAAAAACTCGAGTGAAAAAAATTTCCGAGAATAGAATAAAGGGAAAATAATAAATGGCACATTAATGGTTTCAAAAATGAAAGAATCATTTATAAAAGCAGCCTTAGCCGTGGGGTGGTGTAAAAAGAACAATGTAAAGTTTCTCAGTTTATTCAATGATTTCGCGTACACTATGTATAGTTTGATTAATTAGAAGAAAAGTTTATCCGATATTTTATATCGATACGCGGTGGTTTTGTATTCTTTTCAACGAGTTTTCGCCATCTGATGATAATCGACGATATCCCGTGGTTATCCCGTAGGATTAATAGCGCATCCCGCTTCGGTATAATGATCAAAGGGAAAATGTAGATTAGCTTCGGTGAAGATGAAGGAAAGTACACTATTTATCATTTTATACTTTATTAATTAATTATGCACAGTCAACCGCACCGGGTTTAATTTAGTAATGAATGGCGAATACCCCCGTCATACCGAGCAACGTCTTTTGATAAGGTAATGTAGTGGTTCTTAATATACTTTCGCGAGCGTACGTGATATCATTATCGATGTACAAGAATTCATATCGAGTGGTCGAAATGTAATCGCGTGTGTTTATGATTAGTGAATTCGGTCGATATAATTTGATATACCGAGACTACTGTTATTATTGTTAGTGATCGAAGATGATTATTTAATATTACTATGATCATTGTTGACTTGTTAATATTGTCTATACTATTATCGTTTTTATTTGCTATCGCAACTCATATTATAGTGTCGGCATATATTGTTACTTTTAAGTTTATCAACATGTGAATTTGATGTAAAATACCTATATTAATAATGTTATTTAATGATAACACATCGCAAATGTAGTACCGTGAAGTAATACCATGTATCAATATCATGCGAAAAACAGTTGGCGTACTGGTGCAGTGTAAAACCCTCCTTAATCCTTCAAAATTCTATATTTTGTTCTGATTGGTTAACCTGTACCAGTGCGCCGATTGGCTGTTTAATTTTAAGCATTTTGCATAAATACAAGCACGTTCCAATGTAATAGTCAGTTGTACTTTGCTCTTCCGAAGAATAGAGATGAAGTTAAGAAGAAGTTGGTTTTCATTTCCTAGTTTATTAGTAATATTGTTATAATAAAGGGATTATCACCGGTTCGATATAACTTGATTCAGCAACCTGATCGATCATATCGACTCAGTACTAAATTAACCAGGTCGAGCGAATCGACTCAGTACTATGTAGCTGATACAGGCTCGACTTTGCGATCATCGCCAACTCGGACTTGCATCAGCCCTGCCGACTCGAGCCATCGTTCAACTCAGCCATTTAGGGAAATAAATTGAACTAATATTATAGTCGTGACCGCGTAATCCCACAATAGTTTTCCTTTACTATGGTCATTCAGATCAAGTAGATATCTATACTTTGAAATCTTTTTTACCCTAAAAACAATATTTTATTCAACAACAACAATTTGAAGACCCTACAATTTAATGCAACGAGGTAACGAAACAAAAAGCGAGAAATATCAAAAAGGAACATAGACGACAATGTTACTTATCCCTAACCATTGTTAAACCAAAGACTCGAGAACAAACCTTCAGCAAAAGCGATCCTCCAATCCAGCCTTCCAGTATTTTGTATTTTAAGCGTTATCTCTCTCTGACTCTTCCCACATATTTTGTTTTCAATCTCCCCTTCCCCTTCATTTTACTCTCACATTTCTACGATCTCAAACAGTAGCTTTTGATAAATTTTTGCAGAACAAAGCATAATGATAATAATTATGGACAGAGACGTACCGAAAGGGGGGGAGAGGGGGAGCTTCCCCCCCTTGGCTTTTGGAAAGTTGGTAAATTTGGAGTTTTAGCGTAAAGTTGGTAAATTTGACCACTTGTGCAGTATTTAAATTTTTTGAAGACTAACAAGACTGTGCATCATATTTTTTCGTGGAGCAAAAAAAAAAAAAAAAAAAAGGTCAACAGTTGGTAAAATTTCATGGTATTAGTTGGCAATTTTTGGTTTTCTCCTCCCCCTGAAGAAGGTCTTCGGTACGCCCCAGATTATGGAAGTAAAGATCCAATGCCGGAGTGCTGACAAGGCCGAAGATATATAATGGGTCTGAATTGTATTCATGCGGCAAATGTAGGCACCAGAAAGGATGATGTGTTCAGCTTAACTTGCTGTGATCTGGAACTGAAATGGATTCAGAGGCCGGAAAGAATCAGCATTTCTCTCCGAAGCAGAAATAATTTTCGGGTCATCAAATCCATTAGAAGTTCGGAAAAAATGGATTTTGATATTATGAAAAATTTTAAAACCTAAAATTTTGATTTATAGTTCAGGAACTTGGGCTTGGAAACAATCTGTCCTTTTGCCCCTTCTTCTTTCCGGCTTTTCTTGAAATGATCCACTACCTCAGGAAAGCTTCAAAGGAGACAATAGCGATAAGTCACTTGAAAATGTACCGACAGCAGTTATTGGAGGGGTAGTGTAGTGTTGGTGTGCTAAGGAAAAACCTAATATGGAAAACAAATGGTCTGGGTACGGTGGTGAATAGATTACTAGCACAATTATGTGGAAATCTGCATATACCTCTTTTAGAAACTCAGCTCTAGTGATGCTCAATTAGTCCTTACGATTTTTCTTAAAATAATTTATTTTGTGATTATTATCGTCTCTCTTCGTGTTTTTTTTTTTTTTTTTTTTTTTTTAACATATCTGACATATTTCTTGTTATCAGTTTGAAAAAATTCTTGTTTTCGAAATTTGAGATCGTTGATAAATCGTGTTTATATATTTTTTGGTACGAGAGTTTTTTAAAGATAAAAAAAGGCTCGTCTTATTTTATTTTTTCGAACTGCTGTAGTATCGTTTATGAAACTAAATCAACGAAGTAACGGCGGAAAAGTTGAAAAATATTCAAGTTAGATGAAAAGCTCGGCTTTACGAAGTTCTTATCTTACAAAAAAAGTATCAATTTATTCGAAATTATTTCTCATACTCGGTTTTCGTATTCATTGGCACGAAAAATTATTTTTCGCACACTGTTCGGTTTGAATATATATTGTTTATCCTCGAATCGATAAAGTGAATAATTTTTTCATCATTAGGTTCGTTAAGCGTATCGATAAGAGGAAGCTAGGTAAAAATAGTGTCAATCCTTTCGTATCGCTAATTTTTAGACGATCGCTTAATGGAATTTCTGTAACATGTCAAGTACACATTTAGCAATTTCAAAAAGTTCAGAAACGCCGGTGGTGGTTTATACATCCGCGTTGAAAAGGCTTTAGGAATTTTGTTTCTTATTCGTGTTTCCGCGCGTGTAAAGTTGAAACCGCAATTGCGCTCAAATTTTTAAATTCCCGTCTAGAATTTTAGACCTTATTTGTCATATAAAAACATCTGTTCCGAAAATCGGATTAAATTTAAGCCGACAGGAATTTCTGCGACACCGTAAACTCGTTGCAGCTTCAGCGTTACTGAGACGATTAAAGAGCAAAGGAAAAAAGCTTCCGGTTGTCATAGCGAGATAATATTTTAGAGCTGTATCTGTACATTATTTATCTATCCGTCGAGGGCATAATTTTAAAAAGCGTGTCGATTGTTTGACGAAATTTGCTTTTTTCCTTTTCAAGTAATCGTACGGTATGTTAACGAATATAAAGGCGATAATTTAAATCCTAAAACTCTTCGATGTGTTGAATGATTTTTTTTTCAAATGAAATTTCCGATTACTCAGTTGAGCGAGTTTTAATAAATAACCTTTCCGGTATTTAAAAGGGATTGAATTTTTAGAATATATATATATTTTTTTTACGTTCTTTGTTATTCTTAAGATAATTTTTTAAAGATGGTTGAATTTTATTTTTCAGCGTTAATGCGTATCAAGATTTAGAGAATGCAAAGATGAGAGGTGGAATAGTGGAATTTGCTGGAGCGCGAAATTTGTTCCGCGTTGGTAGGGAATATAACGTAGCGACTGAATTTTTAGAAATTATGTGACCGTTTCAGTTTGTAATTTGGACGTTGATGGGAGTCCCATCCACATTTCCAGTGGGAGAAAGTTTTATTTATGGATGCTGTAGAAGAAGTAAGCAGTCATGCCGCAGTACTGGAGCTGCGTTTTTAACTAGGGCTTGATCAGGTTTGGAAATATCATAGCTAACCCTTTCATGTCTACAGGCCACATTCAATACCAAATCTGATAACCTCTAAATTATCTCTTCCAAAAACCACCTAAAAATTGAATTTAGTACAAATGTGGTATTTCTTATCATGCAATAATCATATGACACACATAATTCTCAAATTAAGACTACTTGAGGCTCCTCAAATCATCCTTAAATTCTAACGATGGGCCATTTTGCAACCATTTTGACTCACATTTAAGAGATCATATAGTGGTCATCAATTAACCCTACACACGAAAACTCAACGCTAATCTCATTGAAATTGCTCATATTTGATTTAATTTAAGTTGACCACACGCAACACAAACCTCATTTGAATAAATCTCATTTAATTTTAATTGACCTTACTCAACACAAACCTCATTTGAATGAATCCCATTTGATTTGAGTTGACCCCAGTCAACATAAACCTCATTTGAATAAATCCCATTTGATTTGAGTTGACCACACTCAGTACAAATCTCATTCAAGTGTGATTTATATGTTTTAGATTTGTGTTGAGTTAGGTCAAGTCAAATGAAATTTGAGCTTTTCAAATGAGGTTTGCGTTGAGTGTAATCAACTCAAATCAAATGTGATTTATATAAATTAGATTTGTGTTGAGTGCAGTCAACCCAACTCGAATCAAATGGGATTTATTGAAATGAGGTTTGTGTTGCGTGTGGTCAACTAAACTCAAATCAAATGGTGCCCTTGACCCCAAAATTTCAAATATTATAAAAATTACTCTTTTAAAAAAAAATCTTGCTAGTCGGTACTTCTACGTGGAGAACATCTCTCTTGAAAAATTAAGAGAACTAAATTTGCGATAAATTGGATGGTAGTAATTTCCCCTAGACTTTATTTGAGTGACGCTCAAGATTGTGCAATTTGGTTTTTCACGTATATTAATAGTAAGTGAACGTAATTGACATAAATATTACGACGAATGAATTTCCAGCTATTTCAGATATAATGATTTTCGTTTTCAGCAAAATATGCGGGGTAGGGAAAGAGAAGTGGGGTGACAACATTCTTTTTTCAATGAAACGAAAAATAAGATCTCGTATTCATGTGTCTTGATTAAAAATCCTCCTTCATTATGTGATTTTTACTTCAACCCAATATCGGTCTAACATATCCTTCTAAACTGTAATTTATGCGAAAACACTCTTTCTAGATATCTCCTTTCCTCCTCTCTTCCAGATGTGCTATACGTAGACTCATCAAAATGTTAAATTCTTGCTTGAATCTCGTCTCCTTTTGCTCCTTTCGGTGCCTCTGGCCTAGACGTACTACATGGCACGTTAATGGAACGAAGTAAAAGATATGTAAGAACTAGGGTATCATAATACAAAGAGTTTAATATCCTATAACTTGAATTGAGCATTTTCAACTGGCTCTTGTTTTATTGAAGAGAACAAGTAAAAATTATAATTTTTGCCTGGGCGTCAATTGAAATTTTGTGTACTAAAACAAGTGATGTTAGATTTCGGAATAGATACTATATGAATATTTATTTTTCGATATTCTCCTTATTTTAAGCGAGTAGGAAGATATATACAGCACTCCTCAAAAAGTGGGAGTATAAATAAAATTAATACCAGTCACCACTCAACATGTAGATAATTCGATGTCCTGTATTTCAATACACCAGTCGACTACCTACAATACAAAACGAACCGACAAGCGAGGTATCGTCAAAAAACTACATTTTTGATAGTCTTTTTCATTGTAGGATCAAGGATACTCTGATCTTGCGGTGATAACTCAAAAAATATAGGTCGTACGAAAAAAATCTATGCTACATAATTTTTTGTAAATCCAAAACCTTTATTTTTATTTGAAATTTTTCCACTTAGGACTACTGATAACCATGATAATTGAAATCGAATAGTTCTACCTAACTAACTCTCCTTGAGAAATGGGACCATTGAAGGGGTCGAATACTTTTTTATATCCATGGAAGGGTCTTCTATAATATCCAAAAACAAAATTTTCTCCCCTTCGAATTGTTAATGGGACCCACGTCAGCCCCTCAAATATTCCTTTTTAAAGAGTATTAACCCACGACCAACGAACTCCGCTCCATTCGAGATTCCATCACCCAATGGTATCTCCCTCTAAGGCATACTGACAGGAAAGCACTGTAATTTCTCGACTCCACTTAGGCCACATGTCTCTTACCCACAGTTATCTCCTCAAAAGACAACCGCTCCCTCTATGCTCAACCTGCCAAACACCCCTCACGGTCGTCCATCTACTTCTTAACTGACTCTATTATTCCCCTTTCTCTAGACCCCTAACATACAGCGTGTCTGTTGCCTAAGCGGCAGTATATGGCAAGTTAAACTAAATTAAAAAAAAAAAAAAAAGAATTATCTGATAAGAAAGTACACAGTAGATGCGTTGCTTCCTACAAATGAGGATCAATAAAACGTCCGTCAAAGTACGCTTAAAAGAAATGAAAAACACTGCATGAAGCAGAGGGAATCAACCAAAGAGATAATAAATGCGGATACTAATAAATCAATGTTTTGGTTTTTGCTCTTTTTGTCGCATCGACGGAGTTTTATAGAGAGAATGCGAGAAAGAGCAGGATGGCGGAAGACAAGCATAATTTTTTTTTTGCTTTTCCTCGCTAAGTTTCAGATAAAATGTTATTACAAAAACTAAATCTTCTTCGTACTTACATTTTAGAAAAATAACTTTTTTCATCCAACTTTTATATCCTCAAACTGCGTTAACACTTACTCGAAGTTTTTCTTATACCGGCCATTTAAGTTACATTTTATTAAATTATAATCGTATTTACCTCTACCGACAATTTTTTCCCGAAATTAAACCGTACTCGGGGAAAGTTCAGCCACTGAAACATTTTCTCTTATTTTCCACTATTCGGCGCGTATTAGAATACAAAATATAAAGAAATTAATTAAAATTAATAAGCCACCCTCAGTGTCTTTTCATAAAATCAGAAGTTAAGATGAAAGGGCTCTTTGTTCATTTCGTATTTTTATTCTATTTTATATTTTGCAATTTTCGTAACTTTTTTTCGTTATGAAAGGTTCATTCGTAGTGGTTTTGAAAAGCGAAATAATTACTGAATATTGGTCGTGTTTTGGTATTGACTATGGAGTTATGGTTCGTTGTGTCATGTTGTAAATATATTTATAGCAGATACTAGTAGCGAGCGTAGACCTATATGGCTATAGACCTTTACGTTCACATGTATTAAATTTTCATTAACACGTGTAAGTCTGTGACAGTCATTTCGCGATGTGGCGAAATGAAAAATATTTTTCCACTAATGCCTTTTAATTCCAACACGTGCCCGAGATAGTTCTTTAATTTAATATCGATGTGGTGGGGAAAAAATCCCATTTATGATTTGAAGTGTTAGATGATGGAAATCAGCGTGTCTTTTTCATTCACTTTTTAATGAACTGTATGAGGTTACGATTTTTATCAAACACGAGTCCAAAAAATCGGGTATAAAGTTGAGAAAATGTTATTTGACAAATTTCTTTTTTTTTCAACACCATTAAAATTCTAATCTTCTGGAACGTTCATTAAACAGTGGAAATTAGAACTTGAAATTAACATTTCATTAAACGACCTTTTTACGAAGCAGGCGACCATAGATTTTAAAATTGAATTCATATTGTCATGACGAGCGAAATTCCATTCTAAATATAACCCACGGTGTCACCAACTTGAAAGCGACCGAGAACGAAGTGGAAAAACAAATAAAAGCGTAAATTAAAAGTAATGCGAATGAGAACATGCAAAGGAATTGTTGGAATTACTTTCTTATAATCTAAGTTGATTAAGGTGGAATCATTATGCGTTCTTTGTAAATGTCTCCGGGCGTGTAATTGTGGAAAATTTGGGATGATGAAAGTGGGTGAGGTATTTGAGAAAACCAGATTTATTTCTGTGTAATTATGACTTTCTTATCTCTTTGGTGATCTATTTTACATTGATTCTTATGAAAGTGTTGTTTTTTTGAATTTTAACAAAAACAAAGAGGATAAGGGTAAAACTGATAATTATTATAATTCTATTTCTTTCGCATCGACGTAGAAAAATTTCTATTTCGCTCCCTACTATTGCAATAAATAATCATTTTGATATAATTTTTTTGAAATGTAAGTTCTCGCACAAGATGTAATAAAATTTCACGAATTTTTGATATAATTATTGTTTTCAAAATTCGTACTTTGAAAATAAAATCTCTAATTTGTTTTCCCCCTATTAAACTCCTATGAACTATTCCAACTTTGCGAGAAAAGTAACAAATTGACTAAAATCTTTATTTCGATTTCGAAGTAGGCAAAAGGAGCTGTTTCTGAAAAATAATGTTACGAATATGTATCTCCCCCTTCCCTCTACTCCAGTATAAAATTTGTCTCAAACCAACGTTAGGGAATTCAGTACTAGTTAAACGATAAAGATGGGTAACTTATGATAAAGCGGCTATGTATTGTGACCATCTAGAAATATTTGCCATCGTCGCTGCGTTAGGAAGTGGCATCTTTTGCAAAGTAAGGTATCCTCGTGAAGAGGGTGTAAGCTGTAATTCTTGGAGGGTAAGTATATGAACCGAAAGAAGATGAAGTATAAAGTATAGACAGAATGTTTGGGTTGAAAAGCATGTCGCAATTTGCATAATGCGACTTGCGTAACTCGCTTCATGCTGTTTCTGACCCTAAATCCGATATCAAGCTTGTTTTTCAACGCTAGGCATTTATAACTGACGTCCGCCTTTTATATCGATACGGCTACTGTCTTCGTTCTTTATCATCAATCTGCTTATGGTTATGTGGTTTGTAAAAATTCGTAAAATGTTTTTTTAGGACGAAGATTTGATTTAGAAGCATGTGGTAATTTTAAGCTTTATTCAGGGAAGGTGGAGAGAATAATGGTAGAGGGAATAATGGGAATGTAAACCTGATCAAAACTCGGTGAATCATTCATTCAGAGGAAAATACAGTAATTACATTACAGCTTGAAAAACGGGGTAATTTTTTGGAATCGTTAGATGCTGTTGGGAATTTATTGAGGGCGATGTGGAATAGAAAGAGGTTTTTGAGGGAGTCCAGGATATAAGTTTCCGTTTTGTGGACTTAGAAATGCAACGAAATTTCAAAGGAAAAAAAATATTGAACGTTTTTGATGAACTTCGGGTTTGAAGCTTAATTTGGAATTTGCAAAGTAAGTATGTACTAGAGAAAAGTTGAAAATTCCTTTTTTTTTTCTTTTTTGAGCAATAAATCCGCCGAAAATTTAGTCATTTCACTTCATATAATTTAATTCATATTTTAACAAAAACATATATTTTTTTTTGCAATTTTTATATTCAAGAATAGATTTTGAATAAAAATTTCTTCAGAGGAAATCTCAACTTTTTTTTAATTTGAGTAGATATATCTTTTATTAGTCTAGAAAATGCAACCTCTCATCTTCAATTACCTCAAAAATAGGAAGAAATAATTGTTACTCGTACATGCCCATATCTAGCTAGTAGCTACGCAGTATCTACGTACTTAAGTAGATATCGTGTCTAAATACACTACTTCTCCCATTATTGGAATTTCAAAAACTATCAGAACTGTCAGGAATCATGCTTGGAACTAAGAAAAGAGTTCAATGTCTAGTCTTTCCAGATAAAATATATGCATATACGTAATATACGTAATTATTTTAAATCAAGTTTTGCACCTAAAGTAGAAAATATAATTAAAAGAGGAAAAAAATGTATATTAAAAATTATTTTAATGTTAAATTTATTGTTTTAATTAAATAATTTTTTTTAATGAAGGGAAAAATAAAAATAAAAAATATAGTTACCAGGCTAGTACAAACAAAAATTTTTTAAATTTTAAAATGCTATTTAAAAAACAATTTTTTTTCAACATTTTAATTGAATCGGTGGATATTATTTAATTTTTTTTTTTTTGTAGCTTATACATTTCTTTTAACCATTTTTCATTTTTGGAAATTTTCTAAATGAAATTTTCTCAATTTTAGTGCTTCATTTTGAAAATGTTTTCATTTTTAGATTTTTTCATTATTTTCTTAATTTTTTAGAGTTATTTCAATTTTTATACTTTATTTGTTTTTTTTCATTTTGTTTATTTTTAATTTTTGAAATTTTTGGCCTTTTTTTGGTTATATCTTTTTTTATTTTTCAGTTTATTTTTATTTTTGTTTTTTATTTAATTTTCAATTGTTTTTAGCGTTACTTTATTTTTAGATTTTTTGTTTTTGAATAATTTTTATTTTTTGTTTGAATATTTTTTTATTTCTATGCTTTAATTTTTTTGCGTCTTAATTTATTTATTATTTATTTTTATTTTTGATCACCATTATATCTCTTTCTTTTCATTTTTAATTTTTAATTTTTTTGAAAATATAATTGTCAAAGGTTATCACTCACCAAGCCCATTATAGAATCTCTGAGTTAAAAGCAAGTTTTTTTTTTCATTTTTACTTTTTTTGACTACTGTCCGTTTAGATCATAATATAGTCAATTCTAGAGGAAGATTCTGCAAGTAAATCAATTAGAGAAAAAAACGCAGTTCCTACGGATACAAGAATCCATACAACATAAAAATGCGAAGTGAATCTAGGCACTTCGATGAATTCGGGCCACCGATTGTGTAACGAAGAAAAAAGGAGGTACGGTTCAAAAGGAAGACGATTGATATGCGCGAGAGCGAGAGAAACAGAGGAGGAAAAAGCGTAGAAAAACTCGCTATAATTTAATGAACTTGGAAAACGTTTGTCTTGTAATGAAATTTCTCGGATGGCGCCTGTAGGATTTGATATAAGCAATACTTTCATTTTGATATCGCAATCCATACGATTTCTTTCTGTTGCAGTTTTTATCGTATCCATTTTGTCATTTTTAGTCGCAGCTTGGAACGCGATACGACCAAATGTTCGGGTGTGTTTACGTATTTCAAAAATATTGTTTTCCGCTGTCCGCTTTTTATTTTAATGATAGCGCGCAATGCTGTAAATTTTTTTGTTTCTGGAATTTTATCTGTGGAACCGAAATTTGGCGTTTTTTGATTTTATACGATGGTATAACAACCGATGGCGGCGTAAATCCGTTGTAAATTAAGCTCATATTTACACAGTAAAAATTACAATCGTGCTTTCTCGGTGTTTACACAGAACTGGCTAACGGAGGGCGGTTTTTTGGTGATGTAAAACTATTGAATGAAAGAGCCTAGTCTTCTAAAGGTTTTGGTCGCTTTCAACGATGATTATTGTCTCATTCGTACCGGTATTTCATTTCATGGACTTATTCAGTGGTTTGTTTTTCACTTTTCAAGGAGTAACATTTTCAGAATTTGAGGTTTTCCATTTCTTTGACATTTCATTTCCGTGAAAACACGACCTTTTATTTCAGTTATAAAGCATAATTTTTTTTTTTTTGAAAAGTTGATGTTGAAATTAGTAAAAAGCAAAAGTAATGATTATTTCATCGTTACAAAATTGTTCTTCATTTTAGTACCAAAATCTTCAAGTTAAACATCACTCTGTGTACTTTGAGAAGGTTTAAATGATTTCATTTACAAGGAAGAAGTTTCTCAATATTAAACAAGGGAAATTTTCAACTTGAAAGAACTTGCAATCATTAGTTTTGTCTTTCAGAAATGGAATTCTAACTGAAAGCGATTTCTCAGATGTTTAAAAGAATTCGTAAGTTCAAAAGACCTATTTACGTTATGTGAAAAGAAACGATTTTAATTTCAAATTATTTGCTATGTATCGAATTCACCAATCATCACGTTGAAATTAGCTTTTAAACAATTTTGTTTTGGGATTTTTTTTTCAAGAGAAATTCGACATACTGAATTAATCGTGTTTTTGATATCTTTCACGTTGTAAATTCTCCATTGAGAATTTAAAACTGATTCTGAATCAATTCTGGAGACGTTGTGAGAGTTTTGGAATAATTTTCTATCGATTGCGTTTTCTGTTTGTTTTCTTTCCTTTTTTACAACGGTTAATGTTTTTGAGTGAAAAAAAAAATTCGGAAGTATTGCAAGGAACTTCTAAACACCGAGTTAAATAAGCAAACGTATTGGTATAAGAAAATGTCTTCGATGAAAAAAAATCATTTATTATTATTTTTGTTCTCGTGAAGAACTGCTTTAATATTGCGAAATTTTTCAAATTAGAAAAAAATTTATTTTTTCAAAAATAACATTCTCTTTGTTTACTGTAATGTCAGCAAAATCCGAGTTCTTCTACTACTTTTTATGTGAAAGAGGCAGAAATATAAAATTTTGAAAGATACTTTTTTCATTTTGACAGTTGGCAACTTTGAAAATTTTCATCTCGTCAAAAAACAAATAACGATGCGCTGTTTACGTAGAAACGTAGAGAATACATAATATAGTTTAGTTGTGCAGATGAAAAATGAAAAAAAAAAAAAAAAAAAAAAACGTGTCCCTACTTCAGATGGATTTAATGCGGAAATAAAAATTTTCAAAAGTATTCCTTGGAAAACTAACAAAAAAAAATTCTGTAAAATTTTCTATTTTGTTATCAGATTTTATTAGTGGCTCCTATCCATCACATTTTGTGGAAGATCCGTTTTTTATTACCAAGAAATTTTTTGAGGCAGCTTTAATCCGGCAATTCAAAAGTTATTTATGAAAAAACAATAATTAAATTTTTTCTAGGAGTTTTTGGTGCAACACCTGACCCCCTTATTCTCACAATATTTTTGTAGTTAAAGTTTCTTTATGAGACCCACATTTTTACATTTACCTTGCTTTCTTATTGTTGATAGTTTTCAAGATGAAAATTCCTAAAAGTATTTCTAAAAAAATTTTAAAAAATGAAATTTATTTTGAATTTTTCATCTCAGTATATGGAAGCTATTTAGGTTGTGTTTACCTGCCACATTTTACAGAGGACACATTTCTTATCATCTAGAAATTTTTTAAAGTTCACCTTGATGAGGCAGTTTGTAAAATGATTCACTAAAAGGTATAAAATTACTTTTTTATGGTATTTTTGGGCATTAATATCCTCATATTTCCTCACATTCCTCTTCAAATCTTACTATTTTTATAGTAGAATTCCACTATATTTTGTACATTTAAGGGTAAACGGTACATCTTTATTTACCCTTGTTGACGATATAAAAAGTTGTTCAATATCAAGAAGAAAAAAAATTTCAATATCTTATATTTTGCCCCTTCATCACTTGTGGCAAGCGAAACTTCATACATTGATGTATCACATCTAGGCTATCAGCTTTCCCCCTCTCTTTAAGTCATCCATTCACGGAACACCCTATATACATTTGTAGCGTATGTTACCAATGTAGTAGTAGTTTCCTACTCGCTGGTAACGTGTCGATCAACTTAGTATAAGAGGTAGATCTAGAGCTATATGTATTTGTAACCAACCTAAGCCTTTCCGAATATACGCTAGTGTTTACGTTAAAGCGTGTTCTTTTTGTTGGTTAAAGTCTCACTCTCTGATGCGCGCTGGAGTCGGCGCAGCTCGAGAGATCTAGGTAAGCTCCCAGTCGCACCCGTCGACTACCCCTCTGTGTACAACCGAGTTCACGACAGTGGTGACCCCGCACGTTCTATCCCAGTACCGAACACGCGCTTGTTATCCGTATACCGCGATTCCCTCCGCGTATGAAGCCGCAACTACGCTACCCAACGCGAACACCAACCCTTCCCCGCGATAAACCTGTTCCACTGAAAACAAGACGATATCAACGCGCAGCAAAAACTACGAAAATGCCGGAAGAAAATCCCGTTTATGTAAATAAATTAGTAATGAAACCACCACCTTTTAATAAAAACGATGTCCGTATTTGGTTTACTATAATGGAGGGCCAGTTCCGAAGTGCCCAAATTTCAACTGAAGATGCGCAGTATGATTACGTAGTAGGCAGTTTAACGATCCGGAAGCAATCAGCGTCATTAGATCTCAGTTGCTAGCTAGACCCGAAAAAAACCCATACACAGTGATAAAAGAGGCATTAATCAAAGCCTTTGAAGAATCAGAGGATGAAAAAACACAAAAATTACTAAACGAACTTCAACTAGGAGATAAGAAACCTACCGCATTATTACGCGAAATGCGAAATCTTGCCGGAACAAAGAACGACAAATTTTTGAAACCAATTTTCCTCAGACATCTCCCAACAAACGTAGTCCAAATTTTGGAGGCAGTACCTTCTGCTGACCTTAACGACACGGCCGAGGCAGCAGATCGAATGATGAAACACACACCACATACTATAACTTCAGTACAAGCACCCGATGATACCACCCGCACAATATTACAAGCCTTGGTGCAAGAAGTTGCCGAGCTGAAAAAGTGTAGGCAAACAGTGAACGAAATAACAAAAACAGATCCCATAGCTGAACTAATGAAAGAAGTGCAGGAACTACGATTGAGCGTGGCAGGCTCCGAGGCGAGAGACGATCGAGATCGCGTGAACGAACACCATCTAAATCTGGTCGCCGAAGACTTCGCGATAATAGCAAGTATCCAACCTGCTACTACCATTATAGATTTGGCGATAAAGCCCACAAGTGCGAGTTGCCATGTGACTTTCAGCAAAAATCACAAAAAAACGAATAATTTCGTCGTTGCATCGGGGACACAACGACGCAATTCAGTCAATATCCCCAACAAAATATAGGCTACTAGTCCGTGATCGGCAGACGGGCTTAGTATTTTTAATCGACACCGGTGCCGATATCTCCGTTATCCCACCTAGGCCAAGCGATAAGAGACGTACCCAATTAACGTCTTATGGTAGGCTGGACACGAACATAGATTACCATAGCATCAAAGTAGTGAACCAAAAACTACCATACGCTGATATTTTACAAGAATTTCCGGAAATATTAAAAACAGCGACTTTCAATAAAATACCGAAGCACGATGTAACTCATCCGATAGAAACGAAGGGACCACCAGTCACAGCAAAGGCAAGACGACTATCACCCAGACGCCTCAAATTCGCTAAGGACGAATTTAGGGCTATGATGGAGCTGGGTATATGCCGTCCGTCGCAAAGCGAATGGGCAAGCCCCCTTCACTTGGCAAAAAAAGGCGAAACTTGGCGACCAACAGGTGACTACCGCCGCTTAAATGCCCAGACAATCTCTGATCGCTATCCTGTTCCAAATATTCAAAGCTTCAATACCCTATTAGCAAAGAAAAAAATCTTTTCAAAAGTTGACCTGGTGAGAGCATACCACCAGATACGCGTTCGAAAAAACGATATTCGAAAAACTGCAATAATTACACCCTTTGGATTGTTCGAATTTACAGCGATGCCATTTGGCTTGAAAAACGCTGCCTCGACATTCCAACGATTCATCCATGCTATACTCAGAGACCTAGATTTTTGTTACTCATACCTCGATGACATTTTAATCGCATCAGAAAGTGAGGAACAGCATCGTGAGCACCTAAGGTTTCTTTTCAAACGTCTCGAGGAATATGGATTAGTAATAAAACAGGAAAAATGTATTTTAGGAGCTACAGCCGTTCCCTTTTTGGGATATAACGTTAACGTAGAAGGAATCAGTCCATTACCAGAACGAGTTGAAAAAATTCGAAATTATAATCAACCCAAAACTATCGTCGAATTAAGGAGATTCATAGGACTTGTGAATTTCTACCGATCAAGTATCCCAAAAGCCGCAGAAATTTTAGCCCCATTAAACGAATTAATAAGAGGTTCCAAAAAGAACGACAAACGCCCTGTTCCATGGACCGACGAAACAATCAAAGCATTTGAAACCTCGAAAGAAAATTTCTGCAACGCTACTTTACTGGTACACCCAGACCCTGAACTCGAGCTGTCTCTAATGACTGACGCTTCAGACTGGGCAGTAGGTGCAGTATTGCAACAAAAACGTGGCGATAATCTTGAACCCATCGCGTTTTTCTCTAAAAAGTTGAACGCAACCCAACAAAAGTACAGCGCATACGATCGCGAACTATTAGCTTGCTATCTAGCGATCAAACATTTCCGCCAGTACATCGAAGCACGAGAGTTCATACTATACACAGACCACAAACCATTAATTTTTGCTGCAAAACAGAACCCAGAAAAAGCTACCCCACGACAGTTCAGGCATCTCGACTTCATCTTGCAATTTACCTCAGACATTCGACACGTATCCGGTGAAAAAAATATTCCAGCCGACACTCTATCTCGCGTCGCTGAAATAAAAACAGATTTCGATTATCAAAAATTAGCGATAGCCCAACGAACCGATCCAGAAATCCAAAATATCCTTAAATCAAGAGCTACAAATTTAAACCTCAAATGGATCCAAATCCCCTCCGCTAACGAAACACTTCTTTGCGAAATGTCCTCTCCCACAGCACGTCCTATTTTACCTCCTGAATTTCGCCGAATAGCTTTCGACCTTTGTCATTCTCTTTCCCATCCCGGAACAAAAGCTTCAGTAAACATGGTCAAAGAACGTTTCATTTGGCCAGGCATGTATAAAGACGTCAAGAATTGGGTAAAATCATGCACATACCGTGCCAACGCGCAAAAATAACTCAGCATACAAAATCACCCTTAGCGGAGTTCAAAATACCAGATACCAGGTTCCGACATCTAAACATGGACATCGTTGGTCCACTACCACCGTCACAAGGAAACAATTACTGCATAACAATAATCGACCGTTTTACACGGTGGCCCGAGGTTGCTCCAGTTCCAGATATACAAGCTGAAACAGTGGCACGAGCCATTTTCGATACTTGGATTTCACGTTACGGCGTACCTGAAAGGATTACAACCGACCAAGGTCGGCAGTTTGAGTCTAACCTCCTCGCCGAGCTAGCAAAACAACTTGGTATAAAAAAACTTCGGACCACAGCTTATCACCCAGCAGCAAATGGAAAAATTGAACGTTGGCATAGATCGTTAAAAGTATCTTTAAAATGTCACTTGACAGATAGATGGGTAGACAAACTACCTACAGTACTGCTAGGTTTACGGAATTGCATCGTAAGTGATTTAAACGCTGCACCCAGTAACCTAGTTTTTGGCCAATCCCTTCGGCTACCCGGTCAATTTTTCGACAAAATCGACACAACAACCCAATCAGAATTTGTAAAACTTTTAACAACGGCAATGTCCAACCTAAAACCAGTACAAACTCCAAAACACGGTACTAAAAAAACTTTTGTACATCCAGAGCTGCAAAAATCATCGCACGTTTTTTTACGTCACGACGCTGTAAAGAAACCTTTACAACCCCCGTACGATGGTCCGTTTCCAGTAATAAAGCGATCCGAAAAAACGTTTGTGATTGACATTAACGGTAGGGAAGTAACCGTTTCTATCGATAGATTAAAACCCGCTTTCCTACTAAATAGTGATATACCGCTACCCCCGCCTACACAGCAACCGGTAAACGAACCCATAACCAACGAAGACAAACAGCCGACACCGAGCTTAAACTCAAACAACGGCAAAGTCTTACGTTCAGGACGACGCTTACCTTTACCGAGCCCGCCGCAACCTGCCGCGGAAGACGCTATGATTTTACGATCTACACGACGAGTCCATTTTCCACGGAATATGGCGCAAACTCGATATTTTCAATAAACGCGTAATATGTTGTGGCAAATCTCCGAATGTAAGCAGCCCTAGCGCAGGAGTAGTACCCATTTTTATGTAACCTTTTTTAATCCCTATTTTTATAATATACCATTGTTTAACTTTCTTTTTGTCGCAAAAAAACCTTATATCTAAGTTGTACAGAACCTTATGTGCCGACCGAGGATGATGCGTTCGGAAACACAAAATCATTCAGGGCAATAAAAATGTTTCTGAAATCCATGAATGACTCGACTTCCGGTCTAGAGTAATCAACACGACCGTACGTGTCATTTCACCTTTTTTTTGCCGAATATTCCTTCGAGTTTTCTCCCAAAAACTACAAAAAACATATATAATAATTCTCGATCCAAATCGACATCACCCTCGATCAACGCCTTACATTTAGTCAAAAACCGTCTTAGCGTTAAGTTGTTACAGTTGTAAGCGTGTTAAATTTGTTTTTTTTCGAAAATCTTTGTCAAATCCCCACAAAAATGCCCAAAACAAGGAGGAGTCACCGTGGTAAACAATCGCACCTCGATCAACATAGTACAAGAAATATGATCTTCACGGCAAACGTTCAAAAAGTGTTGGAAGAACGGAGCACCTCCATTGACCCACTAAACTTACAGCCTTTAGAAAAACCTGTCCGACAAATTTTATCCCAAGCCAAGCCGCTGCCAACGAATGTACATATCACGGAACCAAATAATGAGTGTAGCAGTACATCCCCTCTAGGAAATAGCTTAAAGACATACCCCTACGAGCCGTTCTTAAAGTAAGATTGTTGTATATATATATATTGAATGTTAAGATGTTCCTTTATTGTTGTTTTTTTTTCTCATTATGTGAAAATTTTTTTCGAAATTTGTAAATTTCTGGTAAGGGGGTGTGTAGCGTACGTTACCACGCTGGTAACGTGTCGATCAACTTAGTATAAGAGGTAGATCTAGAGCATATGTATTTGTAACCAACCTAAGCCTTTCCGAATATACGCTAGTGTTTACGTTAAAGCGTGGTTCTTTTGTTGGTTAAAGTCTCACTCTCTGATGCGCGCTGGAGTCGGCGCAGCTCGAGAGATCTAGGTAAGCTCCCAGTCGCACCCGTCGACTACCCCTCTGTGTACAACCGAGTTCACGACACATTAAAAGAAAATCCTGCTCAGACAGTTTCATGTGGAAAAATAAAACTGGAAAAACTTTATGTAAGTAAATGAAACAACTATTTTGAAAAGATTATGCAATTTTGGTATTCAGTGATTGTAAGATCGAATATTTTTGCTTTGTCAATGCAGGTTTACAAAAGTAAGAATTAAAAGTTAAAAATTAAAAATCTCTTTGCGATAAAAATTGAAATAAATATTAATTCATTAATTTTCAATAGATGCAATAAAATCCAACTCCGTTTTTATTTCGATAAAAAAAAAAAATTGTAAAAAAATTCTTAATTTCGTACTGTATCACCCGCTCGTTCCATAAACATTAAATATGAAAACGCAGACTTAATTGGAAGAACCTACAATACATAAATGATTTTCCAATAAAAATTCAAATTATAAAATGTAAATTAATTAACGTTTAAAACGTAAAGCCACGCGGCCAGGAAAAAAAAGGGCAGCGGCGCGCTTCACTCAGCACGAGAAAAAAATGACTCGACGAAGTTTCGAAATTGAATGGCAAAATAAAATAACAAACCGAATAATTATTTTTATATTTTATCCATTGTATAACCTAATTAGAACAGTTGTAGTGAAAAAAATATTACCTGTACATTGTTTCCGTAGCTTTATGGAATTCATTCCATTTACAGCGATATTAACATTACCTTTTCGGGTCTTTTGTTTCGTTTAACCGAGGTTTATTTAAAACGACATCAAAATGAAAAAATATAGGTAATTATTAATGTATATTTTTGAGAAAATAAAAAATTGAGTATTTTAAAAAAATGTTGATTTTTATTAAAAAATTAATTAATTTATCCTCAAAAATCGAAAAACCATTAATGTTTTTATGGAAAAATTTAAATGAATAAGATTCCTATCATAAAAAAGTAATTTTTTTTTTCACAAAATGATATTTGTCAATAAAAAATTTGTTGGTTGTTTTTTTTTTTCAAGAATTAAAAAATTAAAAAATTTTTATTGATGATCAAATAGCAGTCTAATAAGTCAAAAAAAGCGTAAACAACTATTTTTAGTAGAGCTGAGTTTTCAATTAGAGCATGTTCACACTTGTAGGTAATATACTCACTACGCCTAAGCTGCATCTGTTGAGTTAAATAGCTGTATATTCTCTTTACTCATCAAATATGAGTAATTCAAAGCCTCTCAAGCTTTCCTCAGAATCAAAAATTTTGAGGCTTTAAGAGGCTATAGCTTATGAGACTACTGGTTTCAGCTAGTTGATACCAGATAGATAGTTAATGTATGCGGTCTTAGGGGTTTTTCCCGGTGGTGCTGGTCGGTTACCGTCTGTTAACGTAGGAAAATACATAAGTCAGTCGTCATATAATCGCCGTCGAACGCAAGTGTATTTCGTTTTTGTGTATTACTGCATTTATTATAATGGCGAATTAATTTAGCGTTAAATTTCGTAGCGGCGGTGGCCGCACCGACGGCGAAGCATTAATGCATTTTTCTTAAGTAATATGCCTATGTTTTGATTTAACTTAAAAATGGAGTTTTGCTTGCTATCATTATTCAACTATATGCGGATTCAAGTTCAACAAATTGGCATACGGATCCAAATTCAGCAAGGCTTTCCAGCTTATTTCAAAAATTTGAACGCACCGACATTCTGAGTTGAGTAAAAAACTGAAGAAAAATGGTTTTGTATATTCATTAAATTTTGATAGATTTTCACCCTCACCCGTTTGCATAAGGAGCCAATGAAAAATTCACAGATTTCGTAGAATTCATAAAAATTTCATTTTTTATCTAACTCGCACTTTGGAGGCTACAATTTAAATGTACTGGTTGCTCATTACTCACTCTGTCATTTAAAACTGTGTTAAAAAAAATTGAGAATTTTTGTATCCTTTCAGCTCCCTTCAAAATCTAAGTGAACCTACATTTTGAGCTGAATCAAAAATTTGAAAAAAAATAAGTTTTAATATTCGCATAATGTTATCTGACAAAATTGTGAGCAATTTTGATCCCTATATCTTTTAGCTACGAGTTTAGAAAAACCAATGGGTGGTTTTTCGTACGACTACAAATGATTTGAAACGTAAAGATCTGAACACACTGATCCTTCCAATCTATCTTTCCCTCTACAGATAGACTGCTATAACTATTGTTTTTATTAAAAATTCAGCTAAAAGATTATTTACCTAAATATAGACTTACCAGTTGCGAAAAAATTCATAAAAAAAAATTCAAGTTCATTGTCAGTTTTTGGATTCTTCCTTGTTTCAAGCTGGAGTTCATGATGTGTTATAAAACACTGTGGTTTGATAAGTTGCCTTGTATTTAGCGAATTAAGAAATTTATCATCCTTTATGAGAGCAAAACGTTGTTCCATGTATCAAATAATTTCATATGGATGTGACCTCTTCACCTTTTATAGCAAACTGATGTCTATAAAATTTTATTCTTATACTAGAGAATAAAATTGCTACTTTAAATCACTGGATTACGACTGCACAATGAAAACATTTTGCAATCTCTATTCACACAATGGAAGCAGCATGAAAAGGGAAAAATATTCTATTCCAATAATCATTGTAATTTAATCGGTTTTTTTTTACTTCGCTAGCCGAATAATTCGGAAAGTTTAATTTAATCGACGACACATTGAAACTAGCCAGAGAACCTACCCTTTTTGTGTTCGTCGAAGACGATATTTTAAAAGTAAAATGCAACGCTACTAAAGTTTAGTAATTTAGAAAGCAGAAATTACTGAACGAAAATTTCGGTCATAAAAGACGAGCACGGAGCTTAGAAATCTCCCTTTATGTTGAAATTATTCTAATATCGGAAGAATGTTTACGTTATATTTTCGCAGAATTAATATCCATTGTTTTCGACGCTTTGGGTAAAACTGATCAATACCTCCAATTGGAATTAATTTTCCGGGCGAAATTCGCTTCTAAAGATGAAAACGCGGTATCAGATGGTTAGCGAAAACGAAATTAAAAATTATCAAAGTTTTTTCCCCATCGTCGCCAAGTTCGCAGCGCCCGCTTTTGTGTGTACTTCTATTATAAAAGCTTTATTTATTGTTTAAATTGTATTCGCCACCAACGGCAACAACGGTCATTGGCGTTAATGAAAGCAAAATTCTACATTTACATTTTTGTTTTCTGAATGTTCTTTATGCTGCGGGTTTTCTTCGATCTCTTTGAATTTGCAATAGGGCAGATTTTTTGTTTCAACGAACTTTCTTCTTTGCGAATATGGCCTTCTTGGCGTGGGTGTGTAAACTCAAGTGGTTTTATTTTTTTTATTTTTCACACCTCCTTCAACGTCTTCTTCATTTTTGGTCAGTAGTTCATTTTGCGCTGTCAGTTTCAGCGTCGCAGAGCGAGTGTTTTGCCGCCCTCATAAATATGTATTGGTGGCTTTGCTATTCGACTGAGACATAATTTAAAATATATATTGATCGGAAGCTATTTTAAATATAAATTCAATTTTTACCCTCATTGTTGGCGAAGAAAACAAGCAGTCTAACCTATATTATTTCGTGATATGTATTTGCCGAATAATTATGATGATAATTTCTCCATTTTGTAGTGATTTTCATTTCCTTATTTACTTCTGAAAAATCCGTAATACATTAAGTAGGTGTATGTGTGATTGCCCAATTTGACTTAAAATAAATCCAAAATGGCGTATACTCAAAATTTAAAGAAGGCTTGATGAGCCCCAAATGGCTCAGATTTTATAAATGTGGACTCATATGATTACTAGTTATCAGAAGTATTCTGTGTGCCAATTTCATCTTCACACGTGATTTTGGAGGGAAGTAGGAGGGGATTGACCAAGTAAAGTAAAAATTTGTATGTAGGGTTAATTGGAGACCTAATATGACCCCCTAAATTTGGGGCAAAATCGATCAAAAATGGATCCAAAATGGTGAGTGGCCAACATTTAAGGTAGGCTTGAGAATACTCGAACAGCTAAATTGAGAAAAAATGAGCTTTTGCGATTCTTGTGGAGAAAAATTATTACATATTTCAGATTAAGCTTTTTGAGTGTTTTTAAGAAGGACAAGGCAAGATTTTTGGACTTAATAATAGATGTAACCTGTGGGCCTGAAATGTTTACTTCACAATATTACCTGCAAATGTTAACTTACTCCAATTAAAAACTCAGCTCTAGTAATGCGGCATGGCTCCTTACGGTTTTTTTAGGGGATTTTTGTAAGAATGCATATTAGCTAAAGAGCTGCAAATGAACATTACAAAAATTTTAATCTTCAAATGTAATTTGAGATCGCTAGAATAGGTTGAAAATTATTTAAAAACGTAAGCAGCCATGCCTCATTACTAGAGCTGAGTTTTTAATTAGGACTTCTTCAGGTTTGGAAACAATGTTGCTAACCCCTTCAAGACTATAGGCCACACCCAATACCATATCTGAAAACCCAAATTGGAGAGTTCATATTTGGGTCATCAACTAACCTTACACACGAAGTTTGACCTTTCCAGGTCGATTTGGTGATGAAATATGGAACATTCATGAAATTTTTTGCAGCAGTTTCCTCTCCAAAGTAGAGGTTTTTTGCTCTAAGTGGCTTATTTTATCATATGACACCGCATATAAGAAGTTTTCGACATCTTCTATGCCTCCATCACGTTTCTAAATTGATAACCCTTCCTTTTCCCCTTCAAGATCATGTATGTAGATGAATTTGTCTTATAGTATACTTATTATCCCCAATAATCATACGAAATCATATTAATTTCATTTCCTAATTTGAGGCTCGTCAAGCTCTACTCAAATTTTGATAATCCACCATTTTGGATCCGTTTTGATTCAAATTCAGGAGGTCGTATTCTGGTCACTAATTAACTCCGCGCACAAAGTTTGACCCTTCGAGATTGATTTGGAGAGGAGATATGAAAGTTTCAAGAAATTACATAAGTCAAAATTTCTTCAAAACGCCATTTTTTACTCTAACTCCTCTCAAAATGCGCTTGGGAGAATGAAATTTGGATATATTGGTGTCCGTGGCTTACTTTTTCATCTGAGGTCAAAAACAAAAAATTTGACATATTCGCCCTTTCTCCAGCTCCCCTCAAAATTTTAGTGATTCGCCATTTGGAATTTTATCTAAAACCAAGAAAGTTGTTTTGTTGAATTTTTAAGAAAAGTTTCTCACCAAGTTTTGATTGAATTTTATGAATACTTGCCGGCGCTATACGTGGGGTAAAAAATGTATATATGCCAAAAAATTGAAAATTTACAAGATGGTTTCAAACGATTTGAAACGCAAAGATTTGGAGACTCCTACTCTCCCCGACCCGCTTCCCCAAATCAGTTAGGTTGTAATAGCTATCATTTTTAAGTTAAAAACTCAGCTAAAAAATAATTTCCTTTTTATGTCATTTATAATTTTTTGTGTTTTAGAAGCTGGGTTTCGTGATACAGTTACCAAAACATGCTAGCCTAATTTTTCCCAAATTCAAGGAGTCTATAATCTTTTTTATTTTCTTGAAAAATGTAATAATTATCATTTTACAAAATTTTACTTTTCTTCTAAACATGATTAATAAGTTGATAATGTTGGAGAGATGCGTAGTGTGGAGTTTAACTGGTCATTAATTAAAGACTTAATAAATAATTCTATATCAATTCTTGATTTTCAGGGATATTTTATTTTAACTCAAATAAGTGATATTTTAACTGAGTCAGTCCGAACTAGAGATCAATAAAAAAAATAAAAATTAATGAAAGAAAAGTATAAAAATCGAATCAAGATTCAAACGAGCGGATTAATTTTCAGGTAAAATAAAAGCCAACACTTTTGTGGAGTTACACAACTAAATATATTCATTGCTCAAAAATCTATTTCTCTGTAATTTTGAATTTTCACAAGTTTCTACACATTTGATAAAGATGAAGATTGAGTTTAGGTCTGTGTGAGGTTATTTATCAATTATTGCTCGCTTGCTCCCACTTTCGAGAAAAAATTGAAGTTCGGATCACTTTGGCGAGTACATTGTGTGCAAAAGTTCAACAGAAAATGTTGAAATCCGAACGTAATTTTTCATCGCCAATTATGATTCAAATTCCTCACCCTTCTACTCCTTTCCTCTTTTCTCCTTTTACATCTGTTCCCTAAAGTTGCAAAAAAATCGTTTCTTCGTTTCTACAAGAAACATTTTTCCAACATTTTATCGAAATCTTGATAAACCATGCGAGTTCGCGCCGCCACCAGTTTAAAAAGTCGTTTTTGCGCTCAAATAATACTACATCGAGTTGAAATAGGCGCTTTTTACGTTGAATTCCTTATCATAAAAATAAAGAACCTATTAAAGCTTTTTATAGCGCCAACTCCGATAGCATATCAAATAGCTGGTACGTTTTAAAGGTTCAAATCTCAAAACCGTTTACTCATTGGTGATGCTGCGAGCAAGCGGTTAGTAAAATAAAAGCGTTTTTTTTTAAGGAAAACTTTTCTAAATTAAAATATTTTATTTAAAATACAAAATGTTTACATTCACGCGTTTAACAAACAATCATTATTTCAAATATAATACACTAACCGAGAAAACGTTTAAAAATTCGGGGAAAATTATTTTCTCTTTTTGTAAAGCTAAAAAAAAAGTTAATTTCGTCAGTTCTCATTTTCAAAGCGTATAATAACAATATTTTCTTTCCAGTGTGATTTCAGCTACATTATAATAACGATTATTATACAAAAAAAAAAATAATAATGATAATAATAAATAAATAAAATAGTAAATAAAAATTAAGAGAATTTGAAAAAAATCATATTGTAGGTACATTTTTTATTCTCGGAATATTTAATTATAAAAATATAAAATAAAGAGATGTTTTTTTTTCGACAAATATACACCATAAAAAAGCCAAAAAAATTATAGATTTAATGAAAATTAATTTTTGAAATATCCTCGTCATCTACAGCAATTATAAAACGAGGGTTTTCAAGAAAAGATATGCAAATTGATAAATGACCATTCCAAGGGGACTATGAAAGATAATAAAATGCGAGAGAAAGAGAAGAAAAACCTATTGAAAATTGATGGGTTTGCATTAAAGGCGTAAATGCGGGAAAATATAGGTCGTAGGTACTCATAAGCGAAGAATTATGCGTACGTAGGTATAGTGATGTAGGTGGTTGGTTTATGTGTACGCTATTTGTAAAAAATAAATAATAAAATAAATAAAAAAATACATCACACTATATTTTGATTGTTATTAACGCGAGGAATACGCATTATATTGGAACGATGGCGCGACGAGAAAAAAAAACGCATTCGAACAAATTTATGGGGTCGCGTGAAACACACAGATGCGGCTCTGTTATACTCCTACATCGTGAAGCGAACTTAAATTCGAAGCTTTACATAAAATTAATGGTATTATAGTGGAAAAAGAAGAGAGGGGAAAATAAACATTATTGCTGACGAGTCGTGATTCAATGAAATTTATACATACACGTTTTCTGTACATAGCTAATGTAGTGTTTGAAAATGGGAAAAGGGTGGGGGATGAAAATTTACATACGAAATAACAATCGAGATGTTATATACGACGTACAAAAAAAAAAAAGTCTATCTGTACAAAAATATTATAAGAGGAGGAGAAAAATATTACAATGATATATAATCAACAGTCAACGGCGAACATGAAGGTGGAGGAGGGGGAGTTGGTATCTCCTCAGTGGAAATAGTTTCCGGTAACGAAATGGTGGAGCTGCCATCGGCGGTTATTCGGGGTCCCATGTTATCATATTGCGGGCCTACGCGACTCACCATTACCTCGGATTCTTTGAGACGATGTTGTATACTTCGTCTGGGTAAGGTGGCCAGGTACGATATGGGATCCGGTGTAGTGCCAACATTTACTTTGTTTTTGCGTGCAACGTCGATCAGATCCGGATACCTGCGTACGTAGGTATAGTGATGTAGTGGTTGGTTTATGTGTACGCTATTTGTAAAAAATAAATAATAAAATAAATAAAAAAATACATCACACTATATTTTGATTGTTATTAACGCGAGGAATACGCATTATATTGGAACGATGGCGCGACGAGAAAAAAAAACGCATTCGAACAAATTTATGGGGTCGCGTGAAACACACAGATGCGGCTCTGTTATACTCCTACATCGTGAAGCGAACTTAAATTCGAAGCTTTACATAAAATTAATGGTATTATAGTGGAAAAAGAAGAGAGGGGAAAATAAACATTATTGCTGACGAGTCGTGATTCAATGAAATTTATACATACACGTTTTCTGTACATAGCTAATGTAGTGTTTGAAAATGGGAAAAGGGTGGGGGATGAAAATTTACATACGAAATAACAATCGGGATGTTATATACGACGTACAAAAAAAAAAAGTCTATCTGTACAAAAATATTATGAGAGGAGGAGAAAAATATTACAATGATATATAATCAACAGTCAACGGCGAACATGAAGGTGGAGGAGGGGGAGTTGGTATCTCCTCAGTGGAAATAGTTTCCGGTAACGAAATGGTGGAGCTGCCATCGGCGGTTATTCGGGGTCCCATGTTATCATATTGCGGGCCTACGCGACTCACCATTACCTCGGATTCTTTGAGACGATGTTGTATACTTCGTCTGGGTAAGGTGGCCAGGTACGATATGGGATCCGGTGTAGTGCCAACATTTACTTTGTTTTTGCGTGCAACGTCGATCAGATCCGGATACCTGGTGTTATCCATATTCCCCGGTGGCTCTTGACCCACGGACACCGAAATGAAAATGTTACCGAATGTGCCATGCGGTAGGATGCTAGTGGAGAACTCTGGTGGTGGTGGGAATACTGACATAGATGGATCAGTGGCGTGGCTTTCGATGGTTATGTGGACTGGTTGATCGCGTAATTCGAGCGGGATACTTTGCACAGATTGCTCCATCATCTCCATATCCGGTTGCGAACCGAAACCGTCGCAGCTTCCGGTTTGCCTGTCGGTTGTAGTTATACTGACATCCAACAGCTTCTTGTCTTGGTCGCTGAAATTTACGCTGCCTTTTAGTTTATTTCTTCGGCGTCGTTTTTTCATGGTACGTCTTCTCACGTGACATAAGAAGGTTATCATTAGCATGAATAACACCGATATCGTGCTACCTATGAGGAAAGCTGTTGACATAAACCACGATTCGTCTTTTTTCATAGTGGTCGCAACAGCTTCTTTGGGTAAGATGAGACTGATGTTGACCGCAGACTCACCTCGAAGGTTTACACCCTTACATGTGTACTCGCCGGCGTTTATGTCGCTGATGTTGTATAAAATAACGAGCGACCATTTTTCGTTCTTTTTGTCCGTATACTTTTCTTCGATGTAAAAGAAGCTGTCTTGTATCAAAGTATCATTATCCAGCGTGTAGCTGTTGAAAACCCAAGACACATTAGGTTCTGGATCTCCGTAAACGTTACACTTAAGGGTGGCATTGCCTCCGGGAGCACCTTGGATGATGCTGTCGTTAGTTGTAACATTAGGAGGGCACGCAAACTCGACCGGATCTACTGCCTCCCATTGTTTATTTTTAGAGATGGCGGGACTGGTGCAGAGTAATGGATGCGAGTATAGTTTCGACTGCAGAAGCCAATTACGAAAGTTCCTCAACTCGCAATCGCATTTCCATGGATTACCATCTAATACTAAAGTCTTTAGTTTGGGTACTGGTAGAAATACCGTCTCGGATAGATGGCTGAGTTTATTATTGTTCATGTGTAACGATTCTAAGGCCGGTAAATGTAGAAACGCGTCTCGGTGTACAGATTTGATTTGACAGTGCTGAAATTCCAACGATTTCAAATGCGGTAAATTAGGAAACTGCGAACTTTTGAGTTCGCCTATTGGATTACCATTCATGTATAAGGCTCTGAGGCGTTCGTTACCGCTGAACGTATCTTGATGTAAAACAGATATGAAGTTATCAGATAAATCGACTTCGACTAAAATACGAAGCTCTTTGAACGCGTCCTTGTGTATTTCGTAGACGCCGGCGCTTTTCAAAAATATACGTTGTAAATTTAACAAGCCGACGGTTTTAAAAGCTTCTTTGGGTAGGTTTTGTATAGAATTACCGGTTATGTCGAGTACTTGCATGTCGCCATTTAAGGTATTCGGCACCATGGTAAAACCGGCCTCTCGGCATAAAGCGGTTTTCTTTCCGGATATCCACTTACACTGACAAACGCTCGGGCAATCCGTCCAATCTTCGGGTATGGAAGCCACGTACCGCATGAGTAGCATGAGTAACGAAAGGCCAACGAACATCGTCTCGTGGCTCGGTGTTGGTCATCTCTTGGCCGGCTTCTTTTTTCCCAGCATCTAGAACAAAGTGAAAATTCGATTTAACATCGCTGATTAATCTCCTTGCTCTCGGAGTTTGGGGCAAGGTGGTGTTTTTACGACAGTGCCCTACATCTTGGCATTCTCTCTCTCAATTTTTTTTCTTTTTGTATCATGCTGTCAATTATTTGGACTTCATAAAACAAAACCGATGGAAAAAAAACTTACACAAAGTTTCATTTCCTTTTCCCTAACGAGTTGTAGCAGATAAAAGTTTCAGCTTGGAAATGTAATAGGAAACCCTTCTACTAAAAAATACTTTTCCTTCGCCTTCCATAAAATGTAAGACAATTGTATTATTTGTACCTAATACAAAGTTCCCAAGTTCAAAAAGCTGTTGGACGACCGACAATGGAATTAGAGGACAAAGTGACGTAACTAAAGTCGCCTGTAATACTTCGTTACATTTTCAGTACGTTTTCCCAATGAGTTCTAGTGTAGTTTCAAATTGCTTTGCGATTGAGTTTTCAGTAGTTAATTTCATTTGTTTCGATGTCTCATCTTTGAAATCCGGCTCGCATGAGATGTCAAACTTAATAGTATGTCATGTATACCAAGTTCCTTGCGTTTTTTTTCAACCTTTTTTAATGATTGGTTTCATATTTTGCGAATAAAGACACAGATTTGATGATGAAAGAAATAATGGATCTTTCCATACAGAAAAAAAAAATGTTTTTAATAAAAGACAATTTTTTTCAAATGCTTTTTGATTTTTTATAGGATCATATCACTGTTACAATCATTTCTGTAACGAGTATGAAAGTTAATTAAACGTTGTATCAGTAATCATAATTATGATTTAAAAAAAATAATTTTAGGCAATGATACTTGTATACTTGATATTTTATCAACTTTCATACTTGTTATAGAAATGATTGTATCAGGTATTTAATATTTTTATATTAAATATGGTCGAACTGTTTTTTTTTTCACACATCTTGATCGTTTCCTACAAGCATTTTTCGGAATTGATGAGATATTTTGACTGGGAAAAGAAATTACATTTTTAAATTTTATACATTTTGAAATAAAATTTTAATAATTTTCAAGTTATGTCAATTGGTCCCTTGCAAAAAAAAGACTATTAGTAACTACCAATGATCACTACCAGCACTTAGTGGTAGGTTGCATTTTTCAATATTAATCCCTACAAATCACTATTAATGGTCACTGCAAGTGCTTATTAGAAGTGACCACTACTAGTAACTTGTACTGATTAATATTGAAAAACACTGCTATAAAGTACTGTTAGTAATCATTACTACTAGTAATCAATACTTATATTAAACTGGAAGTCCTGATTATCATTCATTTTCTCATCGCCTAAGATGGAAATGGCTCAACACCCAAGGATGCATTTCAGCCATTGGTTCATACGATATGTGTAGATTGTCCTCAAGTATGCATTCAGGTTCAGGTCTAATTGGATGGTGCAGGCATCGTGTACTTTGGCCATTCATAGCCATTGCGCCCCATAACTCAGCATCACCTAGGTATCAGGGGCCCATAAGAGTCTCAGCTGATAATGAAAGAACTGCTGTGCAGTTATATGAGTGAAATGGTGTCAATAAGGGTCCCCTTTTGGAGCGCCAACTTATATGTAACCTACCACTTTTATTAATAGGATTACATCCCATTTCATTCCTACCTGACAGATTCTAAAGTCTCAGATAGAGCACTTAAAGAATCTAACGTTGCAGGACTCACAAACCCTTTAAGGGCGTTTTCTTCAACTTTTAAGTTGATGAGGTGCCACATACACCTATGGCCAAGTATGGAAAGTCGTTGAAGAAGGTTTTTTTAGAAGGATAGACAACCCAGCAACAGAGTGTGCTTTGGGACCAGTGAGGTAAATTACGCCCATTATAGCTAGAATTTTTGGGGTTGCAAAACCCGCTCTCGCAACCACAGTTGCTCTAACGCATAACTGCAGGCCGGAGTCCCTGGAGAATTGAAAAGGAATAGTTCTGGCATAGAGAAATAAGAAATGATTTCAGAGCATTGTTAAATAAAGAAAAAGAAAAATTAATATAAAAAAAGTTATATAAAATATTAAATCTGATAGAATAAAAATAATTAGAAAAAATTTTAATTATTTTAAAAAATTTATTTATATAATTTTTAAATAATTATAATGTTTACTTGTAATTCATAGTAGTTACTAATAGTGTTTTTTTTTTTTTTTTTTTTTTGCAAGACGTAGCTAATAGTTAATTTCTTATTTTTTCAGATTTACGTGAAAAGACATTCATTTCAATTGAAAATACAAATTCTTAAAAATGTTTTTATATTTTTAAAATTCGACAAAAAGTTTCACAATCATAGAGTTGACCGAGGGGAATATTCAACGTTTTTACTATACGCAGGTACAGTACATTGAACAAATTTTTAAATGATTAAAAATTTGAAATAATGCTTATTTGAGTAATAAAAATAAAAAAAATAAAAACAAAAAAATTGAAATTATAGGAAATAATAAATATTTTATGAAAAAGTATGAAAAATTAAAATATTCATTTATTGAGCAGTGAATATTTTTTTTTTAGTAAAATTATGTACAAAATAATTGAAATAAAATTTAGTTCTTTAAAACCTCTCGACTGTTTTCCTGAGTATAAATTTTTACAGAATATAATAACCTATGCGCAGCTACATATGCGAAACGGAAATAATAATAATAATGAAGTTGAAAAAATACTCAAATATAATCACTTTTCATTTTTTTTTATTTTGCTTTTTGAAAATTCCTGATTTTTAATTAATTTTTGTTTATATTTGTAATGTAAGTGAAGTTATCATTTTCGCAGTTTGTGTTGTTTTGTGCGTGGTTGTGTTAAGGAGAGCTTGAAAATTGTCAGTTGTAGTGTCATATGATAGAGTGAGCTCAAGGTATGAACATATTCCAATTTTACCCTTTCAAGTGAATGTATAGGGAGTTGGAGAAATAACCGACTTTCTAAGGAAAAATCGTTATAGGGTCCATAAAATTATCTCCTCACCAAATCGACCCAGGAAAGTGAAACTTTGTATGTAGGATTGGTGGACGACTACCATATGATCCTTTGAATTTGGTTCAGAATTGGTACAAAATGGCGAATCGTCAAAATTTGAGGAAGGCTTTAGGAGCCTCAATTACTTAAAATTTCAAAATAGATCATATGATTTTTGTGGGCAAGCAATACTATATATCCCAAATTCAACTTTTTAGGACTTGGGAATCGTCAAAGGTGCTATAATTCAAAAAATATGGGTTCATGTGATTATTGCATGGCAAGAGATTCTAAATTGGATAGAATAGCGGTTTTAGATCTACTACTAGTTGTGACCTGCTGACATGAAGGGGTCAGTAACGTTATAAGCAAACCTGAACAAACTCTAATTAAAAACTCAGCTCTTTTGATGCGGTATGGCTGCTTAATTTCTTTTAAATTATTATCTTTCATTTTCTTTTTGTTTTATATCTTGAACTGCTTTCCTGTTTATATAAGAACACCCACTCTATATATTAAAATCAAGATGCAAGATGTTTTGATATAATATCAGAGATGCTCCTATCGGTCAATTTGACTTAAATATTCATTTTCATTTATTTATTGTGCAATGAAATGGTCGCCTGTTGTACTGAAGAAATCTAAGGTTCGCATCAGCTATTATATTTAGTGGTGGAGGTAGCGCAATAAAAAGAGTTCGCATGCCTCACTTTTATTTTCATGAAAGCATAGAAATATAGTTCTACTTGATTTCATTTTGCTTGAATTCTTGTGGTTGAAGGGGATGTTTTTCAATTTTTATAATATTTATGTATGTTGTGGCTTGATCGTACCTAGAGCTTGTTAGTTTTAGCCCTTTCATATTTTCTTAACTAGATATTGGTGGAAAATTTTACCATTTAGGTATGAAAAAATATGGACACTTAGACTGAGCCAATACTCAGAACCATTTAAAGCTAGTCTGCAGCTATGTTCTTTAAAAATTAACATAGATAAGTGATTAATAGATAATTGATGACATCATGTATAGGTTTGAATGAAAATAATCCCACAAAAATAATGACTCCATAGCTAGAATTAAACTTGACATCATTAACTGCAGTGGAAGCGTAATTTCATGATTAAATGAAATTTCAATGTATGATTTTATTTTCTGTTGTTTTACGTCTTTTTGAATTTTGAATTTTTCTCTTCAATAATTTTTTTGATTAAAATGGTGGTTTATGTACAAATATGTTTTATTATTACTAGGTATCTATCATGGAAATATATCTAAATTTTTGACCATGTCTACCTTTTTATGTCTTTCCCCATAATAATTATAAATTCACGAACAAATGAAAATATTAATAAAAATAAAATTTTTAAAATTAATAAAAAAAATATACTGTGAAAGTAATAGCTTCGTTTTTCATTAAACATTCATTAAAAAATAGAAATAATAAAAGGAAAAAAAATTTACGAATAAATTGAATCAGCTTCTTCATTTGAGAGGTTGGAGAAATTGTTGGTTTCTTCTTTCTTTTCCTTTTTTTTTTTACGCCAAAAACACAATCATGTCGTATTAAAAAGGCATTTATTTCGATTAAAGTAATTTCACGATAAGACATGGAAAAAATGAAATAATATCATCGTGGGAATACGGTTGAATATTTTACACGCCATTATAGCTTATATCTACCTTTCGCGTATAAATCATTTCAGCCGACTGCGAATGGTACAAACGACTCCTCGAAAATGAAAAACCGCCTTTGTAAAATCAAAGGAAGAAAAATGCCTGCACCTGATAAAAAGGGAAATTCGCTCGATACGGGTAAAATGGGGCGAAATAAGGGAATTATCGAGTATAGTAATTTAATTTTAGAATGGACGGCCCAAAAAAAAGGAGTGGAAGGAAAAATAACGAAGAATTGTGTTTATCTTAAGCTTTATTTGCTTTTAAAAACGTTAACGCGTACGAGATTTATCGCTATTAATAAGGAAAAGCTAATTTTACCGACTAATTAAAAATATTAGTGGTAGCGTTTTATTCGGCGATGGTTTGTTTATGGGATGATTTTTTTCGGTAAAGGAGCCCTTTGAGGGAAAATCGAAGAAACATCTATTGTGTAATAATTTGAAAATTTACGTATAATGGTTTGGATAGGCGATTGCGTAATTTTTTTTCTTTAGTGGCTGAGAAAAAGCAAGATTTACGGTTGGAATTATATTCGCTGATTCGTATCTAGGGTAGAGATAGATTTTTATGCCCTTCTAATTAAAACGTATTTTTCGCGCTTTCATTCTGGATAGAGATAATTGCAATATATTTGAGCTGAACTGATGGTGAAAAAAAAAGCGCTGGATAATCGGTAACGCGGGAATAGTTTGATGGAGCGGATGTCCGATATAATTTAATAGCTCGTATCGTGCGTACTCTCCGTGTGTGTAACTAGAAAATGACACCAGTTAAATTTATCGCAGGTAAATACCAATATTATTTACCTACTGACCTTTATTATTTTAAATATGGCCAGTTTGCACGAGTGCCGATATTTCCCAGGTCATCTAGGAAGTAGAATTTTGGAGAATGTTGGATTAAAACGAAGCGGGAATTTTGTATTCGATGCTGTTTACGTCTTAAAAGTTAAAACGTTTAATATGGAAACGTGAACGTAACGACCGTAGAATCGATGTCGAAACAATGAAAACCCCAAAACCAAATCCTTTTCGTAACGTTAAGAATGAATTGTATTTAGAAAAGCGCGCAAAGTACAATAAGGCAGACATTGTCCATCTGGACATTTAGCGGTAAATTTTCTAGCCGTAATCAGGCGGGATTATGGAAGCCTCGAAGGAGGCTTTGTGTAGAAAATATTTCGTCCGACGTTTTCCGATAATACGATACGAATATGTGCCTATGCTCGATAGTCTCAGCACACTAGATCATTCTTTACTCTGGGGATAATGGAAGAAATATTTTCGAAACTTTTAAGTCCTACTTAGTCTTTTTTGTTTCGAGTTTTAAAGCGTTACCTGCTGCATCGTCCAGAGGTTTACTCCTCTCTCGCGGAACGACTTAACTGGCACGAAAGTTGTTTCTGTTCTTTGACCAAGTTTCTTCCTTGGGCGTATTATGTAACGGCGAACGAGTTAGCAATGTACGTTGAAGTGAATTTCAATTTTTGCCCTACACCTAATATAATTTACAGGTGACGGACGATTTTACGAGTTTTGTTGCGTCGTAGGTTTGTCGTCGAGATGGCGTGAAAAAGCGAACGGTTTTGATGGATGGAGGTACGTGGAGAAAACTGTTGTTTTGTTGATGTTACCAAGTTTAGTATTTAGATTAGTCTCATGTCAGGTTTCCATATATTGTTCATGCGTTGCATTTTTGAAATCAATATCGAAAAAATAATCTCTTTGAAAATCTGAAAAAGGCAACTAAGGAGAATCGATTTCTCCCTTGTTTTGAACATATGAGTCATTTTGAGATATGTAGCCTAAGAAATTCGGGATAGAGTGCAGTGACGGACTTGAAAATTTTTTTTGTGGAGGCGGTATCCAACTAAAATTTGCTGACTAAGAAAAGCAAAATGTAAACCGATTTGGCATTTTTTTTTTTTTTGAAAAAATGAGAAAGTAGGTAATAGGTATCTACCTAATGTCATTAAGTGTACTTGAAATCGTCAGCTAATACAAAAAAATCCAAACAACGAATATTCCATTTTTTGACTATTTGCCGACTTCCTCAAATCATGAGGGTCAGTTAGAAATTAAATCAAATTTTCAACATCTTTCTCAACCATAATTGAAAAGTTGGGAAAACTGAAAAGTAAACATTGCTGAGTATAGTTTATCTATATTATAGAGAATGGGTCAAGCAGTTTTCAGACATCCAGAAAGTGAAATAGCTTCTTTTAAAGGGCAATATAATAATGATATTTAAACTAAAAAAGTTCAAATGTCCGAAATTTCATTTTTTGAACATTGTCGATTTCAAGAGTCCATGTTGGAATAAACAAAATAATTATTGAAAAAAAAAAAGGTAAGAAAACCATTCTTTATTACGGTGTTAAGTCTCAAATATGATAGCAACATTAGCAGAACTTATCCTGATTTTGCTATCGAGATTTTTTTATGAGAAAAATTAACTCCGGCTGTTTGAAATGCATGACCAGAGTGGGTGTAAAAAGTTTCGAAAATTCAGAGAGACATTACAGTTCAAAAATATTCTTCGCAACTTTACACTGGAAGCTGCGAAGGCTAAGAAAAATGACAATAACATTTATTTTCATTTCTTCCCACCTGTCATCTCATCGTCGAATGAATTATTACACTTCGAGACGTACTATAATAGCGCTAACAAGAAGATCGACCTCGTGTACCTTATTAAGCTTGGATAACTGACGGATGGGAAAATATTCAAATGTTACAGAAGTCGGTTTGATAACAAGATTATCATCTCGTATTCGCGTTCGTGTCGAATCGACGCTTTTATCGTTTCCTTTTCCCCACTCGTTGTAGTTGTATCAAATTGAAATCAATTTACGAGCTACAATGTCGCCTATATGCAACACATCGATAAACGAGCTCTAGCGTTGGGTACAATTCTCGCTCAATGAGGCGCGACTTCGATGTACGCGTCATTATAAAATAAACGATCGGGCGTATAGTAATCGTTATAAACGCGTCCGTGTTTCTAATTTTGCCTATCACGCTATCAACGGCATTCGTATTGTTCACCCGTAAAACCTTCATCGGTCGGATAAAGAAAACGTACAGCTCGGAATGTATGTTATGGTATGGATCTTGTTTATCATTAGTTGCGTGCGGCGATGGGTATGGAATAGAACGTCAGGCCATAAATTAACTAACCACAGATTAACACCTCGACGGATCGAATGCAGTTTAAAGGATAGACTTTAATTAACATCACATGTTCGCAAAACGAACAAGCTATGTTGCCAAACGACGAAAAAGCAAATGCCATTTATTCAATGTTAATCGGATGGATTTAAGTTGTCACGTGAACAGGATTCTTTAGAGTGGGTAGACCGATTTGAGCTCTTTGGAGCCGAGAACACATGAAGCCTGAATTAGAGTGGACTTTTATTTTTCGTTTTTTTTGTTTTTTGTTTTTTTTTATTTTTTTTATTTTTTAGTGAGTTTTGATCATTTTTCAGCCAAGCTGCGTTCATCATCAATGTTTGAGTAACATTTACAGCTTCTGAATCCTTTTTTTTCCGTAACTCTTTTCAAATTGTCTTATTGTAAATATTTTCTTATAATTATGCTTTTCGCTTTTCGGCGAATCTCTATTTTTTTAGCTGAGTTTTCATTTTGAAAACGATGGCTACTACAGCCTACCTGATTTGAGGAGGGTCGGGGTAGAGGGTCTTCAAATGTTTAAGTTTCCGATCATTTGTGATCATCCGGTAAATGTTCAACTTTTTATTATATATCATCATCATCATGTACGTATATAAAGTTGCAAGAAAAAGTAACAACAAAAATAGGGCCAAAAATACATTGTTCCAATCACCCAGCCTCTCCTAGTGGACGGATTTTGACGATTTTTTTTTTAATCACAAAAATATGCAGATATGTCATCAAACAAAAAAAAATTCAAAATTTTAATCGGAGAGTTGAAAAACCCAATTTTTCTGCTTTTTTATTGTATAAAAATCAACGCATTCGTTACGCGTTGCCGTATTTCACTCTACTTTGCTTGATTGTGGGCGTGGCGTCTGCCGTGTCACGTTAGCTCCTTCGTTACACGACACATATCATCATTCATATTATGTTGTTCGAAGGAGTCACATTAAATAGACAAGCCGAGCGAAGCGAGGAATACCACTGGGGTTGGGCCGCGAAGCGGCCAGACGTAGCGCTAGCAGGTATTTATGAAACTCGCTCAAAATTTGGTGAGAGACACTTCTTGCAAATGCAAAAAAATTACTTTTTTGTTTTTCGATAAAATTTAAAATAACAAATCACTAAAATTCTGATGAGAGCTGGAGAAAGGGCATATCACTCAATTTTTTTGTTTTTCATCTCATATAAAGAAGTGATTCACGGACACTAACATATCCTAATTTCAGCTTCTTAAGTGCATTTGGAAAGGAGTTAGAGCAAAAAAGGCTTTTTGAAAAGTTTTACGCTATGAAATTTCATGAATCTTCCATATCTCCTCACCAAATGAACCTAGAAAGGTCAAACTTTGTGTGAAACTTTAGTTAGTGACTAGAATATGACATTTTGAATTTGTATCAAAATTGATCCAAATTGGCGTATTATCAAAATTTGAGTAGAGGTTGAGGAGCTTCAAATTAGTAAAAATGTAATCAATATGAACTCATAATTATTGGGGATAAGAAGTATACTATACCTCCAATTCACCTCCATACATGATGTTGGAAAGAAAAAGGAGGGGTTGTCGACTTCAAAATGTGGGAGGTGGGGTACATGACATGTCAAAAATTGTTTATTGTGGTGTTTTATGATAAAATGAACCTAAGTGATTAACGTATTCTAATTTTAGCTTTTCAAGTGAATATGAAGGCCGGTTGAAGTAAAAAATGGCTTTTGGAGGGGAAATTCATGTTGGAAATTTCATGAATCTTCCATATCTCCGTACCAAATCGACCTAGAATGGTCAGATTTTGTATGTAGGGTTAGTTGATGACCAGAATATGACCTTTTTAATTAGGGTCAAAATAGATCCAAAATGGCGGATCTTGCAGATTTGAGGATAATGTGAAGAGCCTTGAGTATATACGAGTATAATTTGAAAAATATGTATTCATGTGATTATTGCATGGCAAGAATACCATATTTTTTCTAAATTCAATTTGTTAAGCGGTTTGGAAAGGATAGGTAAGGGGTTTTCAGACTTGGTACGTGGTATCACCTATAGACATGAAGGGATTAGTAATGTTATTTGCAAACCTGAACAAGCCTCAATTAAAAACTCAGCTCCAGTAATGCGACATGACTGCTTACTTTTTTTTTTTTAATTAAAATTTCAAGTAGTTTTCGAGAAAAATGTGACAAAAAGTAACTAAAGGTGACCTTTGTTTGAAAAAGTGACAAGTCACAAAAAAGTGACCGAATGGAATACCTGTTTTTAAGAAGTATTTACAATTTACATTCATTTATCATCAGCAAACCAAATTACAACTTTATACTTATTTTCTGAAATTTTTGGAAGAAAGAATGGTTGAACTTTATAAATGATCAAATTTCTAATTGATTGGGAGATGAGTTGATTCAATTAAACGTAAGATCACACATTTTCCCTTCATATCAAAAATTTATCAGATGGCTGAAAGTAATTTTGAAATAAGTGTTTTCTGGAGGTGAGGGGATGTGAGTCGAGAGCGATCGACACCAAAGTGGAAGGATAGGTAGACTTTCAGCGATTATTACTTTTTCGTCTTTAGGAATGTGATTTAACATAAGGTCACGTTTTTTTTTGTAATCGTTCGTTTTCTCACTATAACTAGAGTAAAACTTCACAGATTAACTTGAAATTTTGAGGAATGGTAGATTACGTATGTTTCTAGAGAGGTGATTGATTTTTGAAGTCGATTGAACATGAGGTAACTTAACGTCCCGTAATTTTCATTACTTACAATATAAAAATATGTTCTCAGAGCAGAGAGTTATCTGCGTGATTTTTTGATGGTGAAATTCCAACATTTCATCCGAAATCAACGAATGGCGGAATTCATATAGAAAGCGCCAAAACTCGTATTCAACATAACATTAAACAATTCCAACCCCTCATCGCTCGATAAATTACGTAGATTTACGAGTGTAAATTACAGCGTGTTTTTTAAACGCCTCGACCCTGGTACTGGCGGAACGTATTTCGACGAAAATGTTTTTTCTCTATTCACGTTCGCGTATAAGGGAACAGAGTAAGGCTAAGAGGTGTTTTAAATTACTAGGATTTTCTAAGTTTAATTAGAATACCTGGTTAATGCAGTTTAGCGAAGTGCTCGTATACTAAATTACATTTTGACAAACTGAAAACAGACTCTAAAGTTACCCATCTTAACAGACAAAAAAGCCCTGGAGTAAATCTCGCGCACGGAAGACGGCCCCTCGTATCTTTTGTCGGGGCTAGTTTATTCGCGTTTAATTCCCCGGCGACAGAAAATCGTTTGTAACGCGTTATATTTTAAGGACGCACGCCTCGAAAATAGATTATAAATAGGAATTAAAAGTACATTTCCGCTCGCAAACGTCCTCCTCGGTGGTGCAAATTTAAACGGATTTTCGACCGGTACGAGATTACCGTAAATGCCATTAGTACGTGAAGGAAACGAGCACTCCGTCGAAGTTTATTGAGTGCTTTTGGACACGGTTTGTCTTCGTGTACATGTCCGATCTACCTTTTCGAAGACCTATCGAGTATCGAATTTCCTTTTAAATTGATTCGCGATTTTTTTCCGCCGACTGGGTAATTTACAACGGTCACCCGATGCTGGTGTAGGATTTGCGGCGTGGATTTTTTTTTCTCACTCGTTCCCTCGCGTCGTATATATCTTTTTTACTCGAGACCTTTTTAGATTCTATTAAACGGCGTACCGCCCGGCGAAAATTCGGAATTGGCACGAAAAGAAGAGAAATATAGAACATAAAATAAAGAAAGATATAGTTACGATATACGTATTAAGTTGGATTTCACCAACATAGGCTTCCTATAAATTTGTAAAGAAAATAGAACAACCGGCTCGGTTAAACAACCAATGAATTGAAGTACGAAAAACACCGCACAAGCAATAAAACGTTGAAAATGCTTTATTTTTTCCTCTTTTCGTAGCGCGAAATCGCCGCCGCTCTTACAAACTGGCGAAGGTGTTCTTTGATGAAATAACTCTATAAATCTTTTTTCTAACTGACACCATATTTTTCGAAGATTTTTTACTCAAAATGTTAGAAGATGTGTAAACATTTTACGTTCATGTTGAAGATGCTGTAGCGTGTAGAATAACATCGTTTATGTCGTGTGGTGAAGTGAATGAGTTGAAAGTTATTATACAAATATCTACTACCTACTCATATTTATGTACTCAATACATTTTGCAACGTCGCGTCGGAAGAAAAGTATGTCTTTTTACTCAAGTCAGCTACGGGAAAGTAAATATTCATAATCTTGTGTCAGTCATATTGAATGTACTCGCCCCTTCCACTAGAAACGAGCTTATGTGGCGTAACAACCAAAATCGACCAACGATGAGATAGACGAGTGAAATATTTTCAGAATAGTCATACTTGTAATTATTTTGATTTTTCTCACTACATTTCTTCGTCACTTTTTAATTTTTAAAGTATGTTTTGAATACTTGGGTAAACATTTTTTTGGGGACCCATGGTCTAATCTGGCCTCCTTGACTACTGAAATCATATTCAATGATATTTTAAAATGCGTAGAAATTATTTAAAATAATAAACTTGCTAATGAATTTCATGCATTATGATGCTTTTTGTTCCATTTCTATATTCTACTCGCGTAAAAATCGATTACACGTTGCATGCTTACAAGTTCTGAGACTGTGCAGGTCCTCTCCGAAAGTGACTTCCATCGGACACCTTCCCTTGGGTATAAGTAATTTGACTATATCAAAAACGCATGTACGTATCTCGAACCTTGTGGATAGAGGTGGAGATGAAGAAGTAAAGATACTTCATTTCCCCTCGTCTCTTATTCATTACCTCTGTACTTTTTGAAAAATCCATAAACTGATTCTTTCTATATTCATCAAATATTCCAAAAATATGTGATTTATATCATGAAGCAACTCAAACAAGCACTGGAAAGAACGAGAAAAATTTTAACACGACAAGTCGAGAGACTGCAATGTGTTACTGAGCTTATCAATATACGAATAGAGCCAGTCGATGACGCACGGTGTACGGATAAACTTGTCCAATTTCCCATTTATCACGATTGAATGAGATTAAAGCCATTCGAGCCGCTGGGCGCCTCCGTTTACCGGTTTAATCAAACCAGGTGTTCTTTATAGTGTTTTTTTACGCACCGAAGTTTTGAAAATAGTCGAATTTTTCCATCACGTGTATGGCGTATTTCCCGAAGAAAAAGGAAGTATATTGTAGATGGAATTTTTCTTACAAACTTACCATTAGGGCGAAAACATTTTTCTTTTAAAAATTGAATGTTTACGTATTATTTGTTTACCTCGGTTACGGGCGTGAGATAAGATTGTTTATTTACACTGTACATCGTGCATGGTTTTCATGCGACAGTTTAACGTGATCGACTTGGCGTGGATGTGACAAATTCGGATGTATTTTTTCGATGAAATTCCAATAAAATAAGCGAGCTTTTGAAATGGTCGTGAAATTGTTGATCATTCGATATAGTTTCAAATCTGGGTATTCGCCGTAGATGTTGGAAAAAATTAAAATTTTTGACTGCTAAAGATTTGTACCAACTGCAGCTAGCTGTTAGGATACCCCTATGTTTATTATTTTGAAATTCGGGTTGACGTTTTCAGCTATTGTTTTTTGAAAACTGTGAAGATCTAGAGAGTTTTGCTTGGAGAGAAGAGGAACTCGTTACTTATCATTATTGTTTTCACCGTGTATAATTGGTTGGTCAATTACGTATATTAAATAATTAAATACTATTAGTTGAGTTGGGTCCAAATTTTATGATTAGACAATTTTCATGTAAATTTTTTATGCAATTATTTTTATATTTTTGGTTCAACTCTAAATCGTGATGTTCTTTCAAATTTCAGGAGAGGCTGAGGAACCAGAATACTCTAAAATTGTTGATCTAGGGAGTTGAAGAAAAAAATAATTTCTTGACCAAATTTTAAGTCGTGAAATTTCTTAAATCTTTCATATTATCTCACCAAATGAAAGTAGGAAGACTGAAGGATGCCTCAAAATTTGATTAATGTTTGAATGGTCTCAGAGAACTTAAATTTAATAATCCAACTTTGCGGTATTCCTCGCTTCACTGGGATTGCATCTTCGCTTCTTCGGGGCTCGCAATTCTTGCCCATATATGAAGCTTTTATTAAGATTTATCACTCTTTTTTTTCTTTTGTATACCTGCTATTGAAAACAATTTTATGACTTTATCCTTGCTCTTGTAAAATTGCACATGGCTTTTATTAAAATTTACAACCTTTTTCTCCTATGCATACCTGCTATCCTTTACATACCTTTTATGCCTGCTATTCAAAACAAAGATGCGCGCGCATCTCAAAACGGATTTCATTTTGATTTTAATATATAGAGAGATGTACTTATATGATTATTTATAGGACAAGGTGTTCACTACGCACACTTGTAGATGATACTATTAATGCTTCCACCTAACCTGTCCTCCTTGTCACACATCTTGGTATGAGAGGTTAAATTTAGATATATCACAACACCTGGTTTGAGAAAGAACAAAAACAAGTGATTATCCATTAAATTTGACTTATTTTGGGCTGCTTAAAGTTTTTCTGGAATTTCTAAAGATTAATCATTTTGAGTTTGTTAGAGTCTTATTATGAACTTGGGCTATTTCTACATGGGACGTTTGAGTTTCCTATGGTTATTTGGTGAAGAGATACAGAATTTAAAACATTCAAAAAATTTCATATTTTTTCATTTTCCTTCTAAAAACTATTTTTGATTCCAATACATTAAAACGAATCAGGGAACTGAAGTTTTTATGCAGTAGTATTTTTAGCATTCTCCATTATATGAAATCTTAATGTAATTTTTTGCATCATTTATTCACCTCATTTATATGTGGAGGTCTGAAAACCCTATTCTTCCCTCAAAACTAATTCAAGAGATTGGAATTAGTAGTATTTCACGAGTATATTTCTTACTAGTGGGCTTCGCGGCCTATTTGATGTGACTTCTTCGAACAACATAACACGAATGATGATATGTGTCGTGTAACGAAGGAACTAACGTGACACGGCAGACGCCACGCCCACTATCAAGCAAAGTAGAGTAAAATACGGCAACGCGTAACGAATGCGTTGATTTTTATGCAATAAAAAAGCAGAAAAATTGGTTTTTTCAACTCTCCGATTAAAATTTTGAATTTTTTTTTGCTTGATGACATATCTGCATAATTTTTGTGATTAAAAAAAGAAATCATCGAAATCCGTGCACTAAGAGAGGCTGGGTGATTGGAAAAACGTATTTTTGACCCTACTTTTGTTATTTTTTCTTGTAGCTTTGTATATATAATATAATCATTTGAGCTCATAATTATTAAATAAAAGTTTTTTGATGTTCCTCAAACTCTGCTTAAATTTTAAAGCGTTTGCCATTTCTGGCCTATTTTGTCCCAAATGGATTCATCTTGTAATCTCAAAATGTCTTCATTTACGATTTTTAAGATTTTTAGTTACATCATAGATGAACCATGCATAGAGAGCGCGCCCTTCTGGTAAAACTTTGTATTCAATACAAAAGTACCAATTAATAAAGGAAAGAATTAATAGCTTCCTGTAGTATTTAGTTTTGAAATGACGAGCTGGCTACAACCTACGAGCCTGGGGTTTGAGCAATGTATTGTAAAGTATGACCTCCATATAATCAATATTAATTTTGAAGGATCTCAGCTCTATGATTGAGATTAGGTTGAAAATTTTGGCTGAGAAAATGTTTAAGAATGAAGAATGTCTGAAATTGTTCATATCTTCTAACTATTGTATAGTCATAGGGAACTCGAACTTCCTATGTAAGGGTAGACTGAGTTCGCAGTATTAGCCTTCTAGTTTAGATCAAAACAAAATCAAATTTGAGGGAGGTTTTGAGAAGGCCCAAATTCCTCAGGTTTAATGAATAAGGACTATTATATTTATTGAGACGAAATACAGTAATATATCTGAATTTCAACCTCTCATATACGTTGTGAGGATATTGAGGCGAAGGAGAAAAGATTGTGGTGAAGCGATAAATACAATCCTGGATAGTGTTCAACTGTAGATTGTCAAATCAGTAGCTCTGATAATTTGACATGGCTGCTTACGTTCTTCCCTAATATGAAAACAATGAAGAATAGGCGGAGACTCAACTTTCAGCATCTATCTTGGAAACATTCATTTAGTCACCTCTTGGACCTTGCCGGTGTTAAATACTTGGTAATACTTTCCACGTTGCTTGTCTCCTAGTTGATGAAATGACTGACGGTTTGATAATCCAAGTTAGTTTTATGCCCATCAAGTTTCACAGAGAAGGAGATTAAAATTTATACCTATTACACGACGAGACGCATTCGCGAAAATTTTCCAAAACAATTCCATCTTTGGCGTTACAATCAAGACGACAATTAAAAGGCAAAGAAGAAAGCTTCGCCTTAATAATTGCATTAAAATTAAATTACCGGTTAATACGACGTTAACGCTGATAAGGGACCAAAAATATAGCGAAACGTCGAGACATTATGAAGGCAAAGGAAGAGGCGCGTTCGCGAGCTCGACAAAATAGTCGGTGGTGCCGGCTCGTGTATAGCTGTACGTTCAGCTAACTTGGCCACTTGTTCAGTACGCGAAACAAGAAAATGTTCAAAGCGTCATTAAGGATATTAAGAGAATTTCCAGTGAAACGCTATTCACTCATATTAAAGCCAACTTTTACGACCGAATTTAATTATATTCGTGACTTGGCGTCTCGCTTTTGTTACACGAAATTGTGTAGTGGGCAAAAAGGGTTTACAAAATGCTTTTTGTTTTTGTTAATGCTCACCGGGGTTTTCCAGTCGGTGAACAGAATTTTAATAGTGACGAGTACGGCTTATATCAAGGTGTTGTTATCGTAATGGTAGCCGAGGAATAGAGGATTAAGAACAACGTCGGGGATGAGATTTAGGAAAATGACTCGATAATTGATACGCTGCCCCGCAACCAGATCCCTTTTAATGGTTCAAGTTTTCCGGCAATTTAGCGGACGTTTGAATGTGGTATTCGAGTTTCAACAAGTGACGCTTATAAAGCTTAAACAAGTATTTACCAAGTATGGTAATAAAATTCAATAACGTTATGGCCGAGTCGAGTAAACTTTCTCATTTCAGATTTGCGAGTACAGTAAGTCGGGAATTTTTTCATCGTAACGGAATCACTGCTGTAATGGGGCCTATATGGATATACAATAAACCGATATTAGTCCTTCGCGTGTAATGAATCTGCGGCCGAGTTGGGTGAAACAAAGGGTGAAAAAATACGCGCCGGAGCATTAAGGGTTTTTATCCGGCGGCAAAAATCTCGTTTCAACATAAATCAAACGGAGAAGGAAGTTAAAATTTAGTCGTCCTCGTTCCCGTACGTTAGCAAAATTTTCCGACAATTTAGTACCATACCCTATTTCATGTATTCCCGAGATAACAATGCAGATTTTATAACTGCCATTAAGGGCATTTCTACCGCATTCAGAGAATATTATGAGCTGCAAACATCTTTGCGGTGCAAACATGTGCTACCATTGCGTTTTCAACGCCTTCGTAATTTTACGAGAATAATAAATTTACGCGCCTGTGTCGGCGTTTCATTTTGATTTGCTTACGCGAGCACCTCTTCCAGTTTTCGTGTACGTGTATAAGTACCGTTATAACGGCCCATTCTAGGCGATCGAGTTTAAAAATTAAACGACACCCGGTGTCGGTGGTTTTTGGTGAGCCAGTGTTTCAAACAAAAAAAAAAAAAACCGTAAGCAGCCGTGCTCCAGTTTTGCAAGTAGTTAGGTTCAGGCAGATATCTGAAGTGAGCTATTTTGTATCCCTAAATTTAAGTAATTTTTAAACAATGGAAACTGGAATGTCACGTCTTTTTTTTTATGTAGTATTCAATGAATTCTTTGTTTCAAATTTTAGCACTCTACTGTGCTGATTTCAGGGCCGTGCAGAGAAAATTCGGGTCCAGGAGGAAAAGACATAAGAGCAAAAAAAAAAGGTTGTACAGATAAAGACAGATTTTTAGCGCCACTGCGTCAAGTCGCGGCCCTCAGCGGGCCCTCAAAAAAAAACTAGGGGAAATGCCCCTTCCTCTCTGCCCAGGCCTGGCTGAGTTTCAAAGCAAGAATTTGTTGGAGATGAGTGAAGCATTCAAGAAACCTGATACATGGTTGAAAAAAGAAGATAAAAAAATGCAAAAACTCGTATTTTGGCGAATAATTTGATGATTCATTTCTTACTCTCTTAACCAAGTTACACAGACAGGAATGTCTCTTGATTTTTATACGTTTTTCAAAAGATTTTGGAGATCTAAAAAGTTCCCCAGAGATTAAAATTTAACAATTTTGAAGAAGATTGGAGCTGAATAAATATTAAATGAATAGTTCAAAAAATAAGGTGAGAGTTTTGTTCAATGTTTAGATCAATTTGATTTTTTTTTAGGTTCAAATTGATCAAAAAAAGGAATTAATATTTTAATTATTATAAGAAAAATATTTCCTTATTAAAAAAAATAAATAAATAAATAAAAAATGAAAAAATACGCTTGGATGGACAATAAAACTGTAAATTTGAAATAGGGCATATTTCTTGTCCCCAGAAGTCATACAAGTCTACACTAACTAAATTTGACCAATTTGAGCCTCTTCATTTTGACACAAATTCACTATATTTGGTTCCCAACTAACTTCACATGCAAAGTTTGAGCTTTCTAGAAACATTTAGTAAAGAAATATGGCAATTTATGAGATTTCGTTGCTTGATTTTCACTACGTCAACTGTGGTCCGCGTAGCGCTGCGGATACTCGTGAAATTCGCTCAAAATTTGGTGAGAGATTCTTCTTAAAAATGTAAAAAAGGTACTTTTTTGTTTTTTCGAAAAAATTCAAAATGGCGAGTAACTTAAATTTTGAGGGAGACTGTACAAAAGGCAAATAGCTAACAATTCTTATTTCTGATCTCATATGAAAGAGTTAGTCAAAAATTTCAAATTCCCAAGTGTATTGGGGGGGGGAGTTAGAGCAAAAAACGACTTTAAAGTAGTATTGCGTCATAAAATTTCTGGAATCTTCCACAATTATTTCCTATCTAAATCAATCTAGGAAGATCAAACTTTGTATGTGGGGTTAATAGGTGAGCAGAATATGACCTCTTCATTTTGGGTTAAAATGGATCCTAAATGGCGGATTATTAGGATTTGAAGATAATTTGAGGACCCTCAAATAGTTAGAATTTGAGAAATATGTGTTCACATGATTATTTCATGGCAAGAAATACTACGTTTGTTCCAAATTCAACTTCTTTGGTTCACGAAATTTTTTGAATCTTCTATATCTCCTCACCAAATCGATCTAGAGAAATCAAACTTTGTGTGTAAGATTAGTAGGGGACCAGAATATGACTTCTTTAATTTGTATCAAAATAGGTGCAAAATGTTAGATCATTAAAATCTGAGTAGAGCTTGAGCACCCTCAAATTAGTAAAAATGTTATTAATATGAATTCATGTGATTATTGGGAATAAGACGTATATTATATCCCAGTTCACGTCTATACATGATGTTGGAGGGGGAAGGGGGAGGAAGGGTTATCGACCGCGTGAACATTTTTTATTGAGGTATCATATGATAAAGATTTTCCAAGTGACTAACATATTTTGATTTCAACTTCCCAAGTGTATTTGAAGGAGAGTTAAAGCGAAAAACGACTTTTGGAGGGGAAATTACTGTAGGAAATTTCATGAATCTTTCGTATCTCCTCATCAAATCAATCTCCAGATTTTGCCAATGGTTCAAAGAAGGGTTATTGATTGGTATCCATCTGCTGAAGCGGCATCCTTCCCCTTTTTAGAGATGAGGACAAGGGGGTCAGTTTTCCATAATTGAATTAAAAATGTCTGTAAGGATATTAGGATGTTCAATATGGAAGGCCTTCAGGACCTTTGCGAAGATTCCACCAGGTGCAGGGGTTTTCTGGTTGTTCAGAGTGCGGATAATGTTACCCATCTCCTGACTTGAAATGAAGAATCTAGAAAGGTTAAACTTTGTGTGTGGGATTAGTTGATGGCCAGATTATGACCTCTTGAATTTAAGTCAATATGAATCTAAAATGGATTGAAGATAATTTGAGGGGTCTCAAGTACTTATAATTTGAAAGATGTGTTCGTATTGTTTGGCAAGAAATACTACAGTTGTTCTAAATTAAATTTTTCAAGCGATTTTGGAAGTGATAGAGTAGGGGTTTTCAGACTTATTATTAAATGTGGTCTGTGTAAATGAAGGAGTTGGCAATGTTATTTGCGAACCTCAACAAGATCCAATTAAAAATTCAGCTTTAGTGGTACGGCATGGCTGCTTACTTTTTTTTAAAATAATTCCTGCAGGTGAAAGTTGGTACTATTTTAACCTTTACGAGACAGCCCATAGCATGCAGACATTTACGCAAATAATTTTTGGTAATCTTAATACTCATAATAGTATAGTTTTAAGAACAAATTAATCCAAAGTAATTTGTAAGTATGGAAATGAAAGAAAATTTTTGTTTCGGCTAATTCTAAACAAATAATTCGTTTATGGAAATGAAAAAGGAGGGGACAAAAGTAGGAGCAAATGGCGAAATTCAAAACAAATGAATGAATTACGAGTGCTCCATGGATACATCAGTCGCAGAGATTTAATTCATCGACAGTAATTCAATTCTATTGGTATTTTCTACCAAAGGACGTAATTCAACAAGCGAATTTTAGTTTCAGCTATCGCTTTAGGTTGACTGGAAGATACTAGAGACGCGACATTAGGGCGTTGTTATTAATTACGATAATACGCCGCAAAGTGATCATTGATGCAATAAAGTGAACATCGACCTTATACTTTGTAAAGCGATGCGCCAGCAAAACAATACAAGTAGGTATTACACGCTTAGTATAGTAATAGCTTGTGGGTAAAATTCGCTTTCGAGCTGGTTTTATTAACAACACCTAGTTATGCCATCTTGCGACGTCGCAATAATGCGACATTCCTTCGAGTACAATAAAATGTAAATTTTAATAGTCGTAGAGATTGGCTACACGGCTCGACCAATGATTCTCAGATTACGCAACGTAGCATATATAGTCGATATGTTTAATCTAACTGTGAAAAGAAAAATTCACGTCGTTTCAGCGTTATATTTCGGTTTCGAAGGCGAAGCAATTATCGGATGAAATTTCGCGCCAACATTTACGGTTGAAAGTAGAATACCGGCGTTACCTTGTACACCATACACGCGGAATTTAATTTTCAAAACCAACCATTACCCGCATCCCAAACACCGCCAAGAAATCTCAACGGTGTGAATTTTTTATGCGATGCGGTATTCTGGTAGAAAACGAGACTAGCCGTGCGCTTAAATAATACTTTAGTCTAGCGTTTCGCCGGCGTATAATAAATTGTATTCTCTCGTGACAATTAACCTTTGTGAGAAATTCTTGCCAAGGCTCACGTCCGCGGTTGCGTACTTTCGTGAACGAATTACCTATGGCTACCTCGTGTACGAGTAATTCGGTTCGCTAACGAGATTACATGTCCGCGTCGTCGAATAATTACCAACACTCGAACAATTCGAGTTCGAAAAAATCACCGTTAAATACACGATGAAATTTCACCGGCCTGTGTTTTATATTTGAACGTACAAAATGTTTAAATCGATTCGGAATAGCGAGCTACGTGAATCGAATAGAAGAAATTTTGCCCGGCCTTTCGATGGTAACGATGAAGAGGCAGGGAAACCATACACGCTAGTACAACGAAACAAATACCAATCAAGTTGAACGAAACAGAAAGAAATCTGTAGCTATCCGATATATTCAATCCATCGGGAACAATTTTAATATCCGATCGAGTAAATTGAAAATCAAGGTAGCATTCGGGTCATTTGCGAGCTGCTAAATACGTTTAAACGGTATATCCGCGTAGGTGATTTGGAAAATGAAATTTCACCTTCGATCGGAATAAACGAGAAAAATATTGGATACTGCGGCGTATTGATTTGCAGCGTTTCCATCGTCTCAAGTACATTTCGCCAAATAAACTTTTCGCAATCTTTCGCTACCGAAATGACAGTAAAATTGTGGATTTGATTTTTATGAAAGGCGATATATAGGTAAATATTTTTTTCCCTCTGTCGTTTTTACGTTGAGTGAAATTTACCACCGATATGTGCTCTCGGATGTCATCGGATAAAAATGAAAAATAGCTTTAACGGATACATCGACATTGAACAGTTCATCGAAGCGATTTCCACTACAGGCTTGATTTCTCGTCAGTCGAATTTATACCAACGATTTGTCGTATAGTTATCGAACGGAGTGAAAGGAAGAAAAGTATTACTCTAGTTGACGATATAGTAACATAATAAGAAACCATTCGCTATTGGTTTCGTGTAAATAGTGAAGCGCCACGTATTGATTATAAGTTAGTTATTCGTAATCAAATCTCGACGACATTACTTCACGTTGCACTTGACGAGAAAAGTTGCTTTTGTTGCTTGTAAACGCGAAGAAAATAAATAATTAAAAGCGACATTACCTTTTGAAATTGATTCGATGACAGTGTCTGTATTCGTACATAGATGTAGTATCAATATTGTCGTTATAATAGTGGAAATTTAGTAAAATAATTTCATTGATTCGGTTTAATGGTTCATTAAGAAGGAAATATAATTTCAATAATTCACCGAACGTTTCTTCAATGAAATAAACCTCTCAGCCAATTTATCTAGTTAATTAAATTGCGAAATTTAATAAAGTCTAGGGACTACGTTTACATTAGAGCAGGAACTGCTAAAAGTGGATCTTATAAGATGGAAATAGGCGAGCTGAATTTTTGATACAGTTAGATGAATTCGTTCAGCCGCTAGATGCCCTTTTTCCCAACGCCATTGGGGCGTATTAAATACTTCATTTTTGGATAGGTATATTGATTTTCGTTGGTCGTAGGTAAATCTCACATTAGAGCTTTAAAGGTTTTTGCGAGGAAATTGCGGTGGCGATGGCGGGTTTAATGAGCTTATGTTGTATGCTTGTATACGTTCGACTTGAGGGAATAGTTATTTGCGTCTTATACCTTGTGTAGACATTAGTGTTAGTATTATTAATGGAGTGAAATAATTGCCGGATGATTTTATCAAGCCGAGTCGCTGTTTCTTGTCCTGTATCTGATGCGTTTGTGTGGTTTCTTTGTCCCTGTTAAGGGTGAAATTATAGGCATTAGATGATGGCATTTTACTATTGGTTAAAACTAAATATCATTATCAACCGATCAGAATACAATATTCTCCAAGTGTGCTACTATAGCTACTCATATTATTAGATGAGTTTTCAAGTTTTCAATAAAAACATGAGCTATTACAGCCCACCTAATTTGTGAATGAGGGGTTGGGGAGGGTATGAAGATTAAACTTTGTATGTCGGGTTAGTTGACGACCACAGTATGATCTCTTAAATTTAGATAAAAATTCATCAAAAATGGTGGGTCGTAAAAATTTCAGGATAGAATTTGAAAATTATGCGTTTGTTACCGGCTTTTACCGGTCTGCTTATTCTTAACACAATAGTGTAGGATAGGTGCCTTTAATAATTGTTGTGTATGGAGTCCAGCGGTCATCTACGGTGTCGTCGGTACCTGATACTATTAAGCTCCGAAGTAAACCGCTTATCAACAATAACGAAAATATGTGTGCTGCGCTATGTGTGTATGTTGACTACCGAACGACTAGGTCCTTATATTGTAGTACTTCGCACACTATTTTATCTGCGGGAAGCAGTTGGGGCGCAAATTTCATATGAATATAAGTCCAGTATTATTGATTGGTTCAGCTGAGTTTGTGATTTCTTGTTGTGCTATTTATAAAGTTAAAGTAAAAGTTGAATATTATTGTTTCGTCTGGTTTCGCGGGTGAATAGCTGAATACATTGCTCTTAAGACTGCACCACCTAAGAAACTGAAACTTTCATGTACTGGCATTATCAAGCTCGTTTCATCTTAAATGGAAAAATACTTAAAAATTTTCAATCTTTTTATTCCCTTTAAAACCATCTTGGAAGCAGAATTTCTGATATGCTTCAGTATTCACAATCGTAAGTTCTATTATTTAGAACCCTTTAGGCTTTCATAATTTTATTTTCAAGGTATTTTTCTCTAAATATGTAAGAAATCGTATTATGGTCTCAAAATGACTGTATATAAATAGTTTGAGCTTCCCAAGTGTATATATTTGATAAAAAGATGTGAGAGATTTGAAAAATGTTCATTCTAGTTTCCATGTAACCGCTTGTTCTAAACAAAAATAATGTGTCAACGCAAGTGGGCGCTGATATCCCTAAAAATACGTTTGCGCATGCGCGACCATTGTTAATGTTATTACTGTTATAACGGACATTAACTATAATATCTGGATATTAGGCTGATCGCAAAACGTTGCAGTGGTTGTGGCTTATAATTTCGAATTTTAATGCTGTTTAAAATAACTCGAATAAATAAAAAAATTAACATAAAAAAAATAATATTAAATAAAAAATTAAATTAATTAAAATTATTAAAAAAAAATATAAAGTAAAAATTATTATATAAATCATATCTAAATACTCTATTATAAATAAAATTATAAAATAAATAGATCTACCTAAAATAGAAATTAAAACTAATAAAAAAAATATATATATTAAAAAAAGTTATTTTAAAATTAAATTTATTATTTTGAATTAAATTATTTTTTTTAATAAAAGGAAAAATTAAAATTAAAAATAATGAAAATAATATTATTAATAAACCAGAAAATTTATTTGGAGCTGCGGTGGGCGTGTTTTATATTTTTATTTCAGACCATTTTTATTTACACGCAGTCAAATATCTTGATATTATAGTCAACGTTAGTGGCTGTTATAATGAATTAAACTTTGTTGAAATGGAAAAGAATTGATTAAAGTAAATAGATGGAGATAACTCACATTATTATGTTAGAAATTTGTACTATTAAGAGATTCATCGTACTTCTTTGTTTCAATATTCGCATGAGTCCGTATTTATCAAGTTTAAACTTTTTGGAACTCATCAAGCTCTCCTCAACTTTTAGGGCAACTGTTGTCCTGGATTCATCTTGATCTAGATTTTGTAAGAGAAATTAAAGTACCCTTAAACAGTACTTTCTTTTTTGTATGTGTGTAAACGCAGTTCGCTTCAGGCTTACTTTCTCCTTTTTCCACTTTTATCCCTCTGCATGACTGGTTTGACGAATGCGCGCGCATCAGGGTAAAAAGTACCCTTCGTACGCGTTGGCGAAGACAACAGAATGTTAACTTGATTTTCTATCTACCGTGCATAAGACGTGTTCCGTTGTCTTCTTTTTATTTTACCTCTTGCGTTGTGTCAGTACGAGTTTGCTGCTTTATTTAGGTAAGTGGTGAGTTCAACTCATTTAGTACGCTACTTTTGCTTTAACATTCTTGTGTTGGCGGATGTTCTTGCGAGAACACCATGATTTCACTATGCGAGCGTAGACATTATCCATCTCGGCGAAGATGTGAATCCGGCTCATGTACAGGCACTCTATCGAGTCCTTTGGACGGCATACAGAGATTTGCCGCCGCTGACCTTTAGGGCCAACACTGTCAGGTCAACGTAGAAGGAGAGTATACGTTAAGGAGATACCTGATATGTTGTACTGGCTGCGGCTGGGGCAAAGAGAAGATCGCTGTGCTTGTATGTATAATAATTGTATCTGGTGTATGGCATGCGATATTTGTGCCCTTACTCAGGTGCGATTATATTTTTATGTTGTAGATATTGAAGCCAATTCAAGATGAGCAGGTGTTGTCTAGTGATGTACCCCAAAATTAATTCAAGCCTACATTTTATTTTATTTTGATCAGTTATATTTACGTATTTTTATATGTATATATTTTTTTTACTCATACATATAAATTTTTATTTCATTTTGCGCCTCTCTTCCTCATTTTTAATTATTTATTTTTCTCACGCTAAAAGTTACTTTTACAATTTGAAAATGAATGACTTCATAATCCTACATCCTTATAAAGTTTGAGCTTCCTAGGTGCACTTGCAGTTGACATTGAAATATGGAATATTTAAGCAATTTTTCATCTCCATTCTTCTTCAGAAATTACTTTTTGGCTTTTGCTCGTTTCAGATTGATCTTCAAAGCTAAAACTTCTCCGTAAAAATGTATCTGTTTTTGTATTGATGGAGGTACCTAATTCATCAATTTTTCCCTTTCAAGTTTGTTTAATAATTAGGATAAGTGAATTTGAGCATGACCATGAATTTACAATAGGCAAAATTGAATAAGAGAAACAAGATTTGACAACGATTTCCAATTTTGCCTATCCTTGTAACGGTAAGGTTGCAGCTACTTACGTACGTTTGAAAGCCTTGTATTTCCTTGAATTTATAACATCTTAAGCACAATGATTAATATTTTTTGTATCGTAAGACTTTTTTTTAAGATCCATCTCGTTGGACCTATTATTACAAATTGCAGTGTCATAACAATCGGTATGTTTTTTAGTCTGGACTCCTCTTCAAGCCCATCTAATAGAATTAAATTTCTATATGCTGGTATTTTCAGCTCATTCCATCATTGGAATCTTTATCAATTATTTTTAACTATTCATTTACCGCCATTACATTTAGAGGCCATTCTTAAAGAAAAATCATAAATAAAAGATACCTTTAATAAAAAATATATTGAATCATGCCCAATGAACGTATATCGTAAGTCTTATGTCGGCGGAATCAAACGGTATGTCCGTACATTCGAAATCATTGAAAGTTTCAAGAAGCTTCTTACACTTTTCAGTTGTTAATTTCTTAAACGCAAAGCCTCTTATATTCGACGCAGCACGCAGCATGTCAATGAGACTGCCAAAGTTTCCATAGGTAGTTTTAGTCGTGCAACTTTTCCAATACTCGAGGATTATTAACTCAATACTCTTTGCTACTACACGGATTACACGACTTGCTCAGAAATAAACGTATCGCATGTAGAAAGTAATTTTTCCAGATTATCGTAGAAATGTAAGCAAAACCTGAGATTAATGTTTATTTGTAAACATCGATAAAGAGATGTTAATTTGTAACACAAGCTACTCACTATGTTTTTCCTTTTATAAAATGAGAATAGTTGTTCGAGGTTAGAAAATATTTAAAGAGAATAATAAAATGCGGAAATATTAATTTGACCCGAGTTGGTGGCCGCAAATATCTTTGTAGATCTCGCAGGTACTTTACACGTCGACATAATTACCTTTGTTTACGTGTAAGCCAATTAGCTTTAATTTTTGTATCACAATACTCGTACTCTTGGATTGCTGGTAATTCAAAAATTACGACTGATAAGTGATATTAACTGCAGTTTTTATGAGTTGAAAGCAATCCGCTAGGAGATAGTTTTGTTTGAGCAGAAAAACAAATAGTGGTGAATTTTCGAATAAAATTTTTTTGAAAAAGGAGATCACCGTGTAATCGAAAATGGTGAGAATTAAATTTAATTTATTCATTCACCGAAGCGATGCGATTAATAAATAATAAGAAATAGGCGGCTAGCCGTAAGCGGGAAATCGTATCCACTTAATCCCTGAAGGAAGAAACAATATCGCAAAATTTCATTCAACCTTGTCGGAAGCGCGAAGCAAATTAAAATCTGTTCGGTAACCAGCGGTTGTACGCGAGGAAACGAGACGAGCGACATTTATCTTGGCTTTTAACGAGTAACCGAAGCAACTCAACTTAATGAAATGCTAACAATATACAAAATTCAAACAAAATCGGAAAACACTGTACAGAGGATTTCCGTTATATCACGATGACGAACGTAAATGGAGTAAGATTAAAGAAAAGATTGATGGAAGGCGGCTAGAAATTATGTAAACGTTATAAATCATGCTGCCCGGCGAAATTTGGACGAACTGAAAGAATTTTTTTTCGCCCAATCATATTTTTCGCGGGCATTGACTCAGCGTTGAAAAAACGCTCCCAAATTATCTTAGGTGTTATGTGATGAGTGTATTCAGATTTTACGAAGGTTTGTTTTATAGAAGTAATTTTGTAACGAAATATTTGACGACGAAGCCTATATGGCGTTTCTAGAAAGTTAGAAGGATAGACCATGGGTTGATAGGTTGGGAAGATCTGAACAAATCCCAATTAAAAACTCAGCTCCGATGTAGTTCGGCTGCTTACGATTTCTTCATTCTTCCTTGCCACAATGAACAAAAATACATTAATGGCCGCTAAAATACAAAATTAAGGGTCGATCAAAAAAATGTTCGTGGATTGAAGTGAGGAGGCCTATAAAAAATTTATCCGGCGAAAAATTGAAATTTAAGAAAGAAAAAATAAAAGACCTTCAAACGAAGCTACACCAAATTAAAGCTGAAATAAAATTATTTATAAAGTAAGCGCGTAGTAGCCGACGAAGGCCTTGAAAACCTACATTTTCAAATTCCGTTAAAATGACTACCACAAAGAAGCGAAAGCCCATGTAGAATATTCGCCCGAAATACAATTCTGGAAATATCACGTAGTACGAAAACGGTTACGCAGAATGTCGCTGATAATTGGAAAATGAGTTTTTCATTCGACACAACATCCTATTTAATTTCACTCGCCGTTATAATTCCAGCAACTCGTCGGTTAACCTTTTTCTACTCTTTTTTAAATATGTGAGATGAAAGAATATTCGAATTTTATTATATAAAAGAACGTTACAGGTAAGAAGAAAAATAATTTCTATCAGAAAACGGGCTTTCGATGGAAGTTTTAAACGATAATTGCATCGTATATCCGGCGTATAAATAGTATCAATGGGCATCGTGTTTTTTTTTTTCGAGCTGTTAAAAAGGTCGTATCGTTTAACGTTCATTTCTTGCTATAGCTCAAAGTCCACTTATAAGATTAAACGGACGACTTTGAAAAATTTTATTTCGCGCGATCGTTGTTTTTAATTCGACCATCGTTCATTTTCACAAATGCTGGTGACAGTTGAAGCGGGGAAAGATACAGTTTAAACGGACCGATTTGGCGGCGTAGATTAAAAAGTATGGCGAAAGATTTAATGAATTGTTCCTCAAAACAGAACGTAAACGATGTTGGGTATCACTGCGTCGACGAGGAAATCATTAAATGTAATGCTGTGCGTAGCATTTTATCAGAAAGGGGTATCAATTTGTCTCTATTATTCTTCGAAAGCTTTCTTCTTGATAGTCGTGTCTTGCAGTTTTAGGGATAGGCTCCTTCTCCATATGGTGGTAATCTTTGTGCTGTTGGTTGATGTTGGTCTTCATTACATGCGCGAATAATTTGCTTAAAATTCAAATACGTTATCTTAAGTGTTTTTTGGGGGGTACGTAAGATTTGTATTTAATAAAATATCATAGTAGATACCCTCATCTGTAATACAAATCAAACTTGAAGTATTTAATGATGTGAAAGAAGTGAGTGTAAATTGAAAAATCATGATATAAAATGAGTTTTGATGAGTATGCAGTATATATGCAATAAGTGCTTTTAATTATCACTTTCTTTCATTTATTAATCATGCAATTTATGTGACATGCATGCATGCCTGTTTGACTACTTTAGATAATAAGGAGCAAACATAAGCCCACTATGAAGATAGACAATACAATTAATGTGACACCTGTATATGATAGTTTGACTATCCTGAATTTGAAAGGGGCTGAGATTTCGGTAAATGAGGCTGTTTATGTCACCTTCATGCATAATAGTTTGCCTAGCTGATATATCAAGAAAGCTTACTTTGGAAATTATGTAACCAGATTGTCTAATATTGTAAGACCACTTGCTACGAAGTAGGATAATTAATGTGATACAAGTGTATGATAGTTTGTTGTATTCTGTAGTTTATGTGATTGGTTTGGAAAAGTGTAGTTTTTGAAGGAACTTTATCATAAAGCAGTTTAAAATACCCATGATTATGACGTTCAGAAACTTATAAAATTAACATACAGTAGATATATGTAACTAATCACAAAACAGATCTTTAGGATGATGCAGTATAAACTGCTAGCCTTCCCCTGGTGTGCTGTACTAGTCAAGGCAAACCCAAAACATATTAACTGGGTAAAGCCAAGTTTACGTAGATATTGAACTTAAGGATAATGTTAAACAATTACGGGTGTATGCAGAAGTAATGGAAAATGCATGAGAACCAATTTTCTGCAACTTTGTTCCTATACATTTTTTTCTTCTCAACCCTTCATTCCGAGAAAGCTTAGATTTCAGTGAAGGTGTCGACTTCAAAAACAACAGGACTCTTACACTTCATATTATCTAATTCATCATCGTCGATGAATAAAAACATAAAACTCTCAAAGAACGAAATGTATTTGAGATCACTTTTCTAGAAAACCATGAGCTTTCTTGAAAATTGTATAAGAACCAAAGTTGTAGAACTTGAAGTTTGCAACCACCTAATTACTATTCATTTGTCTCTCTAACGCTTCGCTCTCAAGATGTGAAAAAAAAAGTTTTAAAGTTCAAAAGCTCAACTTACATCGAACTTTCATGAAAAATTGATGATATCCAAGTTGTAGAGAATAAAATTTCCTACAACTTTGTTCCTCTACATATTTTCTTCTCGACCTTTCATTCGCGACATATTTGCAAAAAACTGAAGAAGCTTCAAAATTCGAAAGCTCAATTGTTAGCAGATGGATCAACTTTAAAAATAATAGAGCTCTTAAGCTGCACTTGTTCTACTTATCCAACAAATTTAAATCAAAGAGTCAATTTTTACTCGAGTTATCGTCGGAGGACGGAAATTAAACAAAAAAAAAAAAAAAAAAAACAAGAACAAAAACCATATTGAACCCATTAGTGGATTTTACTTAAAAGAAAAGTCTTCTAAAAAGGTCTGTCTGTTCATAGTAGAAGAATAACTATGCTTTAAATGTACGAAATTATATTTCAATATTTTTTTTGCAGTTTTTGGACATTACAGATATCTCCACAATTTAAGGATTTAAGGAGCTATTTGATGTTCTGAAAATTGGAAACTTTGTACCGCCTTCAATATTCCAGATAGGCAAAACTTTCATCAAACTTTTTTTGTTATAAATATTCAATATAAGAGGAACCCGCAATCAAATTCACAAAGAACGAAAACCTATTTACCCAAGATCTATGTAAATTGGTAGGCCGGGGGTGGGAAACATTTTATATCCATTCAAAATAATAATAAAAAAATTGAAAGGTGAATTTTTTTATTCCTAATGAATGAGTAATCATCCTCAAATGCAAATTCTTCATTACACAAATTTTCTGAATTTTTCGAAAAAATTTTAATATTCACACAATAGCCCCAATTTAAGGGTAGTGAGTTGTATAGAGGACTGAAATTTTTTTAATATATTTGTTGGGATTTTTTGGCAACGTTTCTTATCTATGCCTCATCAGTTTAAAAAAGAAGGGAAGAAATCTGTATGTTTTGTTTCCGACCTAATATTTATCTTGTTCATCTGAAATAGAGAAAAAAGAAAGAGAATAATTTATGTACAAATCATGAAGGTATAAAATGAAGGCTTTTTAGCACAATTTTTTAAAATCCTATACACCTAAGATGTTCAATGTAAGTACTCATTCAAATTAAACATTAACCATCAGGAAGTATATGTAAGAATTGAAAGTTATAGTGTATGGAAGGTCTTTGCTAAAACCTATCCCATCGACCATTATTGAACCTTGTATTCGAATAATGAAAACAGTAACACACAATTACCAATGAACAAAAGTGAAAAAAATAAACGAGCTTCTAATTCTGAAAACGTGATAAATCTTCGATTCGACTATCGGTTTTTTTTTTTTTTATTCGTTAATAAAAATCGATTCGACATTTATTATTTCCTCTAACTAGGAGCCTTCTATTTACTTCGAGTTGCCAAAGAAAATCAAATCGCTTGTTAAAATTTTTTTCCTTAAGTAAACATCGCTTCAACAACGGAGGAAAAAACTCGCAGGAAAAATTACAAACAAAATTAAGACCGGAAAATTCTGGTATTTACGAGTAGAACGCGGCGATGAGGAGGCAAAAAAGAGGAAAAGAAAAAAAACAGAAAAATAATTTAGACAAAAGGAATTCCGTATAATCGTACTGGCGTAAAAAACAAAGGGCGCATTGAACTCGTAATTATGAAAAATTCAATTCTACACGTCGTCTCGAAATGAAATAACTGCAGAAGTTAGCTTAATAAGAACTAAAAAGCGAAAATAATTAAAGCCGGAAAAATACGCCGTGATATTTCGCTCACACTTACTACTTCATTTTCTACCCGTTCGTCTATAACAGAAACGTGCAAATATTTAAATTTCGGGCGGAATCATCTATTTGAAAAGCAAACGCTACGGAAAGTAATCGAAATACCTGAACGGTGTAAAAAATGTTGAATGAAAGTGATCTCGTAAAGTTCACGTGGAAAAGCTAAATAAGTTGTATTATTCATGATTTCCGTCGTCGTACTACTAAAACGCATATGTATGCGTGTTGCGCGGCCGTTACGTGTATTTTCATGAATACAATATGGTAGAACGTAGACGGCACGAGATGAAACGAAACATCGTTTGGGTTAGGGCGGCAGTGATTCTCATCGTTTAGATAACACAGATACGAGGTCTTACTTTTGCTCGTACAAGATAAGCGAAAACCACCGCTATGGTATGATTATAAAAACACCTTTTTGCGTCATTTCCCAACTATAGAGTCTTAACTGGTGCTTTTAATTGGCGTATGGTTTTTACGCGTTCAAATGGTTTACGAGAAGTGTTATTGTGACGAAATATGGATTCCCGAGTAAGTACGGTCATTTTACGTGGGCTTTTATCGGCCGGAAATTATTTTAGATGGCAATCTTTGTAACGCTGTGGGCGTTTTTATTTTCATTTTAATACGGTCGTGAGGAATACGAATAATGTTCGTGTACTTTACGCGGATTGATTTGATGGATGGTGTTTTATCTGCACGAATTTAAACATTGATTCGTAATATCACCCCCACAGGCACTGTAGAAGTTAGAACTACCGGCTTACTAGCGTATAAGTAAGTTAGTAACAAATATTGGAAGATTCAGCCGTTCAAAATTATATTTTTATTTCTTCTGTAAACGTGATGGAGTCCCAATTGGGTAGCCTAGATGTAGTGATCGAAAATTCACTCAAAATATCCCATAATAAAGGACATTGTTTACATAATGAACTCATATAAGGCTGTGCTTAAAAGGTGAATGTAAATATTTTGAGGCGAATACAGTGAACTCTAGTTTCTAAAAAGAGATCTTCGTGTAATGCTTCGAAAGTGCGTAAGTTTTCGAAAATTTAGTCCTTAAATTTAAGCTTCAGCTATCATAAAAACGTAAGCAGCCATGCTGCATTACTAGAGCTGAATTTTTAATTAAAGCTTGCTCAGTTTTTGAAATAACGTTACTAACCCCTTTATGTCTGCAGGCCATACCCAATACCAAGTCTGTAAACCCCTACCCTACCCCTTTCAAAACTACCTAAGAAGTTGAATTTAGAACAAAAGTAGTATTTCCTGCCATGCAATAATCATATGAACACATATTTTTCAAATTGTTGGTACTTGAGGCTCCTCAAATTACCCTCAAATTTTTACGATCCGCCATTTGGATCCATTTTCATCCAAATTTAAGAGACCATATTTTTGTCATCAACTAAACCTAAATACAAAGTTTGACCTTTTTAGGTCGATTTGGTGAGGAGATCGAAGATTCATGAAAGTTTCTGTAGCAATTTCCCCTCCAAAAGCGGTCTTTTTATCTAACTCCCCTAGAAATTCACTTGGGAAGCTAAAATTAGAGTAAGTTAGTTACTTGAGCTCATATTATCATATGTAACCGCAATAAAAAATTTTCCACCTTGCGTGTACACCCACCACATTTTGAGGTCAATAAACCCTCCTTTTCTCATCCAACATCATGTATGGAGGTGAATTAGGAATATAGTATATTTCTCATCGTCAATAATCACGTAAGTTCATACAATTACATTTTTACAAATTTGAGGTTCCTCAAGTTCTACTCAAATTTTGATAATCCGCCATCTTGTATTCATTTTGACTCAAATTCAATAGGTCATATTCTAGTCACCAACTAAGCCCACATACAAAGTTTGACCTTCGTTGATTGATTTGGTAACAGTATATGGAAGATTCCAGAAATTTCATAACTCAAAACATCCTCAAAAAGCCGTACTTTTCTTTAAATCTAGATGATTACAAATGGCCTGAAACGCAAACAAATTCAGGTAAAAAGTGACTGAAACAATAGTTTTGGGTGCACTTATTAAGGGATGCCATGCAAAATGACATGCTAAAATTTTCCAACTGTCATATTCATGCGTCTCCTCCAAAATTGATTTGTGGCCTATCTTTGCAAATATTATAATTGGAGTAAAAATGATCATAAATAAAATTGCTTTATTCTTAATTGTAGACAAAAAATGTTTTATCCGTTTTTCAGAATAATGCAACTCCCAGTAAAATCCTTCATCAATTTATTTTTGAGAACTGAAATCTCAATAGGAGGGGGAAGCAAGAGGAATATTCATTTAATACAAAAATTAATCCCATTTTATTTTTATGTTTTCTTTTTCACAAAAAAAAGTTATGATTCTAACTGTTAGTGAGCAAGTGTGCATAGATTTTGAAGGGGTGGTGGTTATTTTGAATTTTTAAGTGTAAAAAATTTATTTAGTTAGTTTTTATAAGCACTTCAAAATATTCACAGGAACTTTTTTAGCTCCCGTAACTCGAAGTAATGAGTGTTAAATTTGAGGAACTTGGGTCATTTAAAATCACATTTTGGTAAGTTCATTTAACATATGAAACTTTTTATTCATCTTATCAAAATTTATAACTAAATGATATTCGCTCACACAATGTGTGCTGTAAAGAGTATTTTCTCCTAACATTTCAAATTTTTAAATCAGCGAGAATACGCGACAAAAATGCCAACTTCTGTTAACATTTTTATTTCAGCCTCATGCAAGAAATCTATTTTGAAAAAAAATATTGCCTAGCCTTGAAAAAGTCACATAATTCAAGGACCATGCAAATTCGTCGATACCTCCTCCGAATGGTAAATAAGAAAAAAGCTCGAGCCAAAAAAGCTTTGAGCGCGAAACGACAAGTCGAAAATTGAAAATAATCGAATGCCACGGCTAAGGTGAAAGATTTAAAAATACGCTCGCGAATTTCATCTTGCGTTCGCCATTCAGCGAGCGTTTTCTACTTTTATAAAATAGATTCGCCGACATTACCAGGTGAATCGTTCGCTAACGTAGTGTAAACGATAAATGAAGAAAAAGGTTGCGGAATATTTTTCACATTTAATAGTTTACTTTTTTATCTTGCTCAGTGTAAATTACGCACGGGCCTAAATTTCAGCAGCGTAATGTAATTTGCATAATTAAAAGGCTTTCTTCGGGTAATTTTTCTTCGCTACGATGATACTAGGACGCGCAGAGCGCGAAATAAAGCCGAATTTTCTGGTTTCGAATTACGCGAACACGATTCCACGCGTGATTTTGACTTATAACAGCGTAAGATTGCTGGCGCAACCTTTTGACGATTTTTTCGCCCCTCAGGTAAGCTGAACGCGATGAAAAAATATTTCACCAGCTTGGTATCTCGCCAATATGCTCGGCACGTGAATACTATATACAAGGCGGTAGATAAGCAGCGCCAAAATAAAGCCTGAACTCTCCCGAAAATCGATGCGGAGAGATATGAAATTTACATAATAAAAATCGGCAATCACTAGAATAGAATGGACGGCTGGGTGAAATTGCACAACTTTTCCGCGTATTCGTCGTGTTCTGGAATATGTATTCGATCTTTGTATACGATTCGTCCTGGAGATTCACAAAACTCGTGTAAACTTTTAGAATTATGGCTGAGAAGATGATTAAATTTATTTCGTTTTCTATTCGCGGTAAAAAAAGATTTTATGAGTCGTTTAATGAAGCGGCGTAAGAGAGAGTATCAGTGATTTTGATAAAAGTTATAAATTATTATTCTTATAATATTTTTGGGTACATTGTGGAAATTCCTTGGATTGTGTATAAAATTTAAATATTAAATATTAAATAATATATCTTAATAATATAAAAAATAATTTTGTATTAAATAAATTTTAATTAAATATGTATATTAAAATTAATTAAATTAAAAATTTAAACAAAAATTAAATTTTTTTGGATTAAACACTATTAATTTTTTTTTTTACAAACATATTTTTATATAATAATATAAATTTATTTATTTAAATCTATTTTTATTTTTATTTAATTTTATTAATAGAATAAATATATATAAATATAGCGGGCTTTAGCCCCAAATATAATTATAAAATTAATAATCAAATTATATTAAAAATTGAATTAATAAAAAAAAATTAATTGTATATCAGTTTTTGAAAGCCTTAAAAATGGGAAAAATTCAGGCTCGGCTATTCTTTTTTTTGCCGTGCCGTATTGTGCAGTTATGGCCAGAGGCAGAGGCCTGATATTGTTTAGATTTTTGGAAGATTAGTTTTTTGTAGAAAAAAGATTAACAAGTGGATATTTTACAAGACTTCTAGGAGAGTACTTTGAAATGAAAGACATTACAGATGTTAACATAGTCTAGACAGGTGGTGAGAATGTGAGGAATCTAAGTCAAAATAGATTTAAAATAGCAGCTGAATTGAAATTGGAGGTGAATACGAATATAAACCCTTATGATTTCTGAAGGTGGGGGCAGAGAGTACAACGTATACATTTTTACCTCCCAGATGTTATTGGATAGTGGTGCAACCAGGAATTTCTCATGGTGAAGGTCCAAACTTTCAACTCGAATTCAGTATTTCTATATGGCAGTGGTGTAGTGAACAATATAATTGCTTATCTATGACATTGTCTGTTTTTTCGTTTGAGGCTAAACACATAGTTATTATTGAGAAATTGGTACTTTTTGCTGAGCCAATGGGGTTCCTGACCTGCGAAAACTCCCTCCCCCTCTCATAGCTTTGCCATTTATTGAAGGAGATAAGTAGGAATTTTTAACCTCGTTGTGGGCATGGGTCTGAAGAAAAATTACCAGCACTAACTCATATTCAGACATGCCCCTATTAAAAACTCAGCTTCAGTAATATTGCATGGCTGCTTGTTTGGGCGTAACACGCAAATAATAATACAGTTAAAATGTGTGTACTATCATTCCATCAATTTGTGTACATTTACATTAAAAAAAAAAAATTACGTTATGATCAACAAACACAGAGACTAACAACATAGACGCAAACATCTCGAAGAGAATGTTAAAAACGACCGTTGTAATTTTAAAATCAACATAAAAGCGGAGTTGCACCATAAACATTAACACGAAAGCGGCGTTGCCACATTCAAACTACTACTATTTTCTAATTTTATATATAGAGGTCGCATCTTGCAGAACTCCGCAACACTGCTTTGAGCTTTGATTATATACTACATAGATGGACCAAGTTAAGTGTAGAAAAACTGCGGTGAAATATTACACGCATCAGAGTCGGAACACTCGTTGCAAATTTATATCTTGCGCATGCCCGAAATTCTTTATCACAGTCATGTCATTCTGATTTTAAACGGTACTATAAGGGTACTATCGATGTCCCATTGCCGGACTATTACCGCGAAATAAATTTGCGCATGCGCATTTAGAATTTAGTCACGAGTGTTCTGACGAAATCTGTGTAATGTATCACCGCTTTTGGATAGGCATTTGCTTGTTACTAGCTCGCTCCATCTAGTATATAGTCAAAGGCTTTGAGTAATAGTTGGATTATTTTTTTGTACTCTGTACTTTACTCTTTGGGCCGGACATGTGGTGTGCTAGTGTCGTTTTATTGGAAAAGGTAAAACTGATAAAAATTTAACATTGATTTAAATAGACGTGTTTTCGTTTTTTGAATTTTTTGAGAAAACTAGGGTTTAAAAAAAAAATCAACATAACTTAATTTTTAGAAGATAAAATTTCCTATCCAAAGATATAGGTAAATATGGTTATGTTTTCATCACCAGTAACGATTCGGAATTTACAAGTGAAGCTAGGCGTGGTGTGCGAAGTGAAGATGGGTTAACTTGAAAACGGAGTAGAAAATGATTTTTACATAGAGTTTATATGGTAGCGTTCTAGTATATTAAAAGTTTCTTGAAAACGATGGCAGATACATAATTTTTCATCAGAACTAAACTTGAAGTAAATTAAATTATTTTCAAAAGCTGTTCCAACAAAAAATTACACAAATGCCGTCATTTTCGAGAACTTTGTAAAAACAAAAGTGTTCCTGTATAAACGTAATGTGAAAGATTTTTTCAAGCCCATTTTCAAACAGCGTAACACTAGCGCTACCTAGGTACCTTTCATTTCCGAATAAAAATTTGAAAAAATGAGTTATCGTAATGGCACATTACCTACTTCATATAGCAAATAACGATAATACATGAATATCGAATAAAAAATGTCCATTGCACAATTCACTTGAACACAACTTCCAACAGACTGATTACTGAACAAGTGTCAAATGATAAGCGAATAGTTGAATTTAAATGATTAATACTACAATAACCAATTAATTTCTATTATTATTCGGGATGAAAATATAACAATGTTTATATCTTTGGAAAATAAACTTTATCGTTAAAAAAAAAGTTTTTATGAATTCTCCTCTGAATGCTCTCATTTTCTCGTAAATTTGAAAAGACGAAATTGTTTCCATTTAAATCAATGCTAAATTTTACTCATTTTAACGTTTTCAGAAGTTCCACTATAATCCACGGACGTTAACTATAATATCTGGATATTTGGCTGCAATGTTAAATTCTTGTTTTTTGCGGGACGAAAACGCGGTCGTCGTTGCGGCTGCTGCTTGGCTTTAGCCACACCCACCGCAACGCTATGTTCTTAATTTTGTATGCATTTTCTCAGACATATGCGGCTAATTTAGAAATGTCGACCATTTCAAATTTTCCAACTACTAAAAGGTCGTCGTTCGCTACTGTCGAAGTACAATCAGCTGATCGTCAAGCGTTGCGGTGGGAGTGGCTTGTACTATTATTTCAGTACCGTTTCATTTGCACTCAGCCAAATATCCAGATATTATAGTTAACGTCCGTGCTATAATCCATTAGAGGCCACCTCTTTCGATGCCTGGCCCAACTAGCAAAAAACAGCATATTCTTCCTTCTGGCGAATTATTTTTTTAGTAGTTTACAATCACATTGAGACATTTTCCGAGATGAAGCAAAAATTTGACATGGATGTAAGTGGCATTTTAGAAATTGAATGTTAGCTCGCTGCTGACTATAGAAATGGTTTGGTTAATAAAATGAAGTTTGCAAAATTCACAATAAAAAAATTAATATCGACCTATTTTCAGTTCAGTATAGAATCGCTGAAGGCATTATTCAGTCGTAAATATCATAACAAACTCGACGACGATATTTTTTCGCGTAGGTGAACAGACAGTAGTTTAAAAATACAATAAATAGGATTCGATATTTTACGCTGGAGTTTCGCTACAGGTTATGTACTCTAGATACGACAAGTGAAATAGATGATGCTGAGGTATGCTCATAAATTTGCCATTTCAAGTTCGCAGACGATTCTAGTATGCATTTGAATAAGAATCGGCGGGACGAAGAGTTTATAACAATGGTGGTACGAGTCCGATTCTGTGTATGTTTGGCATTCGACCAAAAGATGTATATTCGAATCAACAGCGATATGTGAATAACCGAGTAACGGCTGGATGCTTCATAAGGGTGGCTTTGAACCGTTAAAGTCGAGTATCGACGTAAGCATTAAACTTTGGCTATCGGTCAATGCTCGATGGTAAAAGCAATCGAAGTAATCGAAATGAGGAATCTACATGGAATATGCTAATTACGTGCACGCTCATCGATGGGCCGGTGACGTTACGAAAAAATCTTATCGTAGCGTATTCTCATTGAAATTTAACGTTAAAAGTTGTCATCGTTAATGGAAAAAACATGTTTCGTAATGTCCGTCCGCGTCGTATATTGAATAAATTGAACGTTACGCTTTCGTATCATAATGCTAAAAAGTAAAATAAATTATGACTTACGACAGCGCGCGTTACGTTTAAATTTTTTTTTTCGCGCGAAAAAAACAGTCGACGTTGAATTGCGAAACGTGTCAAATACGCCGCGCTCTGTATCCAAATGAGGACGACGAACGTGTAATTAAACTTCGTCGACAGTACATAGAGTAATTATTTGGGCGACTAGAAGGGTAAATGGTTGAACTATAGGAAGTATTTACCGTCGGTAATTAAAAAGCGATAATGAAATGGCAACTTGGAGCCATTCCAAAAGGTTAAAAATCATTTACTACTTCAGGGTGAAAGAAATCCGCCCGCTATTCTTTGTCAGCTTGTCAAAACGAACTGTTGAAAGTTAAAAGCGTAGGACGCAGAATGCTTTTCCTGGATTTCTTTAAAATTTTGACTGAATCGCGAATCGTATTAAAAAGATTCTTATTTTTAAAACTTATCAAAACTTCGCTCGCAGTTTCGAACATTTCGAAATTTAATCATCGTTCGTGTTGTGCGAACAATTTGAATTTGATGCCAAATAGAAACTCGTAGCTTGAAAAATTTTCTTCACCTGAGAATTTCGACGAAAATATACCTCTGTAGTTTTACTTGCTTCATTCACGACGTAACGTTTTACTTTTCTTTGGAATTTACGTTTTTTCATATTTTTATTGTTTTCGCTTTTTCGCGACGACGATAGTTTCATCGTGTAGGATGTATTTTACGCGATCGTACCCACGTTAAATTTTATTCGATCGTTATGGTTCTTTTTCAAGTATTTTTGGGTAAAATACACGTACCTTGATATTATGATGGAAAAACAATGCCTGTAGATTTTTTCTAGATTTCACAAGGGTCGCCGGAGGAATGGGACAACATATTTTTAACATTGCCTTTTCTTCGAATAAAATTTCAAAAAATATCCATTAGGTAGTATAAAATTTATAAAAACGTACTGATTCTTTTAGTTTACAATGAAATTCATCTTCATGTATTTTTTGTTTGTTCGGTGTATTTCACGAAGATTTACATCCCCAAGTTGAATGTAGAAGTTGTAAGGTTGAGCTAATTTGCCTTCGAGCTCATTCGCGATATTTTTCTCTTTTTTCGATGTTGGTACGTACATTTAAGTTTAATTAGGTGGATTTACTTCGAGATTAAAGCAAGAATTTCGTCATATATATAACATGTTTCGAGGAGCTCTTTCATTTTTATTTTTTAATTGAAGTGTTGAAAATTTTGCAACGAATTTTTGGTATTTTGAAAAATGAATGATCAGTGCGTAATTTATTGGTGTTTTGCACAGTATGGATTTAATTCGGCTTTTTCAGACTCAAAGAGGCAAAATATGCTGGATTATGTACCACTGGAGTTTTTAAGTCGTAGCTTTTTGTTAGAAAAAGGTCTATACGAAGTAAGTTCAAACAAGAATGTGATGTTTTGAGAGTGTTAATGAAGTAAATATAGAGCATATTTTTCTTCTGTAACCTCAGTTGGTGCTTTTTTCCATTTTATTATACTGGACTTGTATAATTAACAGAATTTTTACGTATAGTGTCGAAAATTTCAATCATATTTGATAGTTATATTTTAATTTGTTTATGAGAAATATGATTTTTAGCTAAGTTTTCAACTAACAAACGGCAGCTACTATCACAGTCTACATGGTTTAGGAAAGGCTGGTCTGGGGAGAGTGTGCTATTGAAATCATCTGGGAGATGCCCGACTTTTTGGTACAACATATAGATGCATAAACTTAGTGAAAGATTCTTATTGAACATATGAAAAAATTACTTTTTTGTTTTTCGATAGGTACATCTCGAAGTATCTGATCACTCAAATTTAGAAGGGAGTTGGAGAAAGAGCAAACAGATCAAAATTTTCGTTTATGATCCAATGTAAAGGAGTTAGTACAGTGCACCAACATATTCAACTTTCAGCTTCCCTCTCTTGAATTTGGGTCAAAATAGATCCGAAATGGAAGATTATTAAAATTTGGGTAGGTTTAGAGGACCCTCGAATTAGTAATATGAACTCATATGATTATTGGAGATAAGACATACAATATCCCCAGTTTACCTACATACATGATGTTGGAGAGGAGACGTAGGGGTTATCAATCTTAAAATGTGGTGAAGGTGAACCAGAAATCAAAAATTTTTTATAGTGGTTTCGTGTGATAAAATAAACCCAAGTGACTAGCCTGTTCCGATTTTAGCTTCCCAAGTGCGTTTGGAGGAGAATCAAAGGAAAAAACGACTTTTAGAAGGGAAATTTCTGCAGGAAATTTTATGAATGTGGGGTCAGTTGGTGACCAGAATACGATCTCTTGAATTTGGTTCAAATGTATCTAAAATGGCGGATGTAAAAATTTGAGGACAATTTGTGGAGCCTCAAGAAGCTATTATAATTTGAAAAATATGTGTTTATATCATTATTGCATGGCAAGAAATACTACAGTTGTTAAATTCAACTTTTTAAGTAGTGGCCTGTATGCATGAAGGATAACCTGAACAAGCCCTCTATAATTAAAAACTCAGCTCCAGTACTTCGGCATGGCTGCTTACTTTTTTTTTTCATTTCAGTCAAGTTTCCCGAATGTATAGATTGGTTTTTGATTTTTAGACTGTCACTAGTTTGTTTGAGGTTATGCTGTTCAAAAAAGATATGAAGGACTGAGACTTATTCGATGTTCCAAATTTGACATAAGGGTTTAGGGGCTTTTCGAAAGATGTGGTTATGGGTAGATTTGATCACCAGTTATTCCTACCTAACTTGGTATGTACATCAGTTTAATGCTACTTGAAAAAAAAAATTAAAACAATTCAGATCTGTTGAATTTAAAAAAATTAGCTGCTGATATTTTTTCAGGTTTTCGATGACAAAATATGGCCTTGGAAAGTGAAAAAAAATTTAATTGCCGGAAAATTTGTTGTTTGAACATTTCAAAATTTTTTGAACTTTGACTTCATTTTGGGAGATCTGAAGTAATTTAATAATTTGTGGCCATCCTTACATTTTGAAGAAAAAAAAATTCGTCCAACCCTCGAGGCTGCTCTGCTATAAGGTAGTTTAAGAACTATTGTAACTATTCTTACATTTGAGGAAGAAAGGAAGTTTGCCCAACCCTTGGGGGCACTCTACTATTTATGCTTGAGTGTTAAAATATTCAATAGAGAGGCAAACCTCAACATATTAATAAATTTTAAAGTTATTTTGGGACTCTTATTCTTAGATCATTTAGCAACTTTTAACACTCCAACGTTATCAATTTAAAAATGAATATGTTTTCGTTTTACTTCGCTGTCAGTAAAATAATGTTGCATTACAATTTACAAATCCTGAAGTATGTGCGAATTACTGCCATAAATTTATCATTCTTTATATGAGGTTATTACCATATGATGACGTCAAAAAAAACGATTAATTTACGACAGTAATTTCGTCGTAATTACATACCCGCCATTTCGTAAAAAAAAAAAGAAAAAAAAAGACAGATAAATGTTGCGTATAATTTTTGTACATTTCTGCGCTGTACTAATCTGTCGCTATATTATCATTGCATTAATTTTTTGATTTTTTTTCTTCGTTGCAAGTGCTTTACGAAAAACGATTCAGTATTAATAAAAATTTTTTGAAATTAAATTTATAACTTTAAAAATTAATAAATAAGTAATAAATGTCTCATGCTAATGCCCTTTTTTTCAATAAGTAAAATCAAAGAATTTCTGAAACGCCCTTTTTTACGAAAATCGCTCTATTATATTTAAATACGTATCTGCACAAAGGGATAGATAAATGAAGCAGCAGAAAAATTATCCTTAACCTCTTAAATTCCTTTGGTATACGAGACGAAGGATGTGAACAAAAATCATCGCCAAAGCTACAGAGAAAAATTGAAAAAGAAGGAAGTAAATGGGTAAAACGTGTTTTATATTAATAAAATATCTATCCTGGATTTGCCAAACATCGGTTCAAAGTATAGTAGAATCGAGAAAACTGCGAAACGTTTCCTTTCTCGTTTAATATTATAATTATCACATTTTCTGTGAAAGCGATACGTCTAATTGCTTTTTAAAAATTGAAAAATATTTTACAGCGTTCTCGTTTTAAATTCGAAATAGAAAAATAATACAGAGCCTGCGAGGGTGGAGAGCGTGAAATATGAATGAAAAGATATTATGTAATGAAACTGAGCTAGAAGAGCATGCATATCGGAGGAATGATAGTTGAAGATACCGCGGAAAAGAAGAATTAACATTTATAAATAACTTACCATTTCGCAATATCATATTCGAATATAGATGTTGAATCGCTATAGAAATAATCGGATTTCGTAATGGGTTTCAATAGCGTACAGAGAATTTCTTTTATTAGTATTGAAATTGAGCACTATTTTTCGCTATGCATCAACAGAGATGATTGAAGTAGGAAACAAGAATTTAAACTAATAAAATGGATGTGCATGTGATATTTCATAATGAACAAATACCTATCCTTTTCAGTGTGCCCTTTTAATAGATTTTTTATGACGTATTATGAAACTGCGTTGAGCTTACCAAAACCATAATATTCGCTTCATTTACGGATTTAATGTATGCTCGTTCTCACCTGCGAACAAAAAGATAATCTGAATTAGTATTCGAACATATGTATCGATTTTAATTCATCAACGAAAATGCAGTAGGTAATATGAATTGAGGAATATTTTTTGCTAAATTTCATAAAATACATTGTTCATTATAGTATTATCTACATAATTACATTTTTGCCCTGGGATTATGAAATATTTTATTCTTCGGCCTCAAACATTGGGATTCACTGTTGAGTAAATACAGAAGGCGGAAATTCTATTAAATGAACTCGAACGAAAGAGAAATTTCAGAGTAGAGTTACTTTTGTAGTTTTGCAGATAATACCACGATGTAGGTGCCGGAAAAGGTAGCGAATACGAGAATATTATGGTAAAGTAGACACTTATGTTGTGTGTTTCAAAGAACATGACATCTGTCAACAAATAAAACACCAACTTACCGAGCCCCGGGGAAAGAAGATTTGCCTATTTTTGCGTAAACACAGAGTAAAATTATTTAAGTTACTAAATGAGGTTTTTATGCGCATTGATGTTTTAAGTTTCTTGATATTTTGATGGTTGCGGTTGACTAATGCACGTGTACATTGCTGAATATATAGTAGTCCCCTTTTTGTCTTCTGTAATATGTATAATGTGACGAATAAGTATTACTATGATGTCAGTTCAATGATACAGACGAGTATAGTAGATATGGTATTGGAACGTTGATTAATTATTCACTCCCTTGGGAGAACCTTCTTTAATTTTTGTCTATAGTGTTTGTCTAAATGTCTACACGATAAGTTCATGAAAATATTTACGTATTCTAGAGTTTTTTATTGTGACATAACGAAAAATCGCCTCGAATATTGCATCAGATTATCTTAACCGACAGACTGGCGCCATGGCCTTCAAAAATAACCAGATGGCTCACTAACACAATCTCACAACAACAAACTAACACAAAGACAGTCTCACGCCAACTACCACCACAAGCATACTAACGCAAATATCTTACTACCACAAACACATCAATGCAGATATTTTACCAACACAAGCACGCAACCTTACATGTATTACTACCACAGACGCACTCACTCAATATTTTACTATATAACCAGATGCCGCCTACAGGCTTCGGTTCAGTTTTTGCTAAGCAGTCAATTGTATCACTTGATGTTAAAGTTTGTTCGCGTTGTACATTTGTGTGTTTTTTAAAATAAAGTTATTGTATTAAAAGTATTTTGAGTCTTTAATTAATTCGACCGAGTCTCATCACAGTATATAATTTGTTGTTATTTTAGCCACCAATCAGAGATATATCTGGTGGATGGCCGTAAACTTAGCCATCACTAATGAATTAATTACAGCATTGCTGTTATAAATATGCTGTAAGTTCATGTTATGTTCAAATTTCGTTGAGATTTTTAATTTTGATTTTGTTGGAATTCATTTCCGTTTGGATTTTTATCATAAAATTACTCAAATAATGGAATTTGGATTATCAGGATTTTTAATTTGATTTTGAGAAAAATTTAGTCATGGTAAGGTTTTAATTTTTGGAATTATATTTTTAAGGATTTTGTCGGGATTTCAATTGTGTTGGAGTTTTTAGCGTTTTTATCTTTTTGTTGAAATTTTTTCATCATAAGATTCTAATTTTCAAAATTTTGTTGCAATTATAGTCGTCTGATGAAATTTTGTAGGGATCTTAGGAATCTCAATTATCTATTTCAGAGTTTTTGCTGTCCATATTGTTTTGTTAAAATTTTTTACATTGTTGAGAGCTTAAATGTGGAGATGTTCACTTTTTGCTTCTTTTTGGAGTGCCCCACACAACCGCTCGTAGTTGATTGTCTCTATACCCCTTACAGGGTAAGGCTAATAATTATGAGTTGTAGAATTATGCTGTATGTCTATAATGTCGGGTTTCTCGTCAGCAAGTTTTTTATCAGATTGGAGTTTTATTTTTCCAAATTATTTCTTTCTGGATTCAATTTTTTAGGATTTTGTTGTTTTTTTTCGATTTTATTTTTCAAGATATTGTTGAGAATTTGATTATCGGGGTTTTCAAATACTATGATCCTCATTGTCAGGGTTTTTTGACTGAATTTCAGTTTAGTAGCATTTTAGTCTTTTCATAATTTGTTCTCGGCATTTTGTTTATGTTGGGATTTGCAAAAATTTGTCTATGTGGATTCTTGTATGAGAATATCTTGTCATCTTTTATTCAGGTGTCAGCGTACATTGGTGTGACATAAATTGCCTCATTTGTGATATGAAGGAGGTGTATCAAAACAAAACACTTTGTATGTAAAATTTCACCGAGCATTCTCATTCAGTACAAATGTTATCCGAAATTAGGAAGTACGAAGAGTGGTTTAAGACCGCATTGATTTTGCAACGAATATTCGTTTCTTTAAAAGATCCGTCAAAATATTCGATTACGTTTACTCAAATTACAATGAAGTTCGATTCAACAATTATAAAAATTACTAGTTTAACTATCATCTTTAGCGATACTAATTAGTATTAGTAGATCACCAAGTAAATTACCTTTTCCGCGCCAATAACAATGGTGCAATGAAAACTTTTTAGGGTAACACGGTATTATTTATGTAAGGACGAACAATCGGCGTGTTTTGTTTCATCGGTATAGTTTTATTGGCCAAGCACACGTACACACGAGATGGGTTAAGGTATCGATAAATTAGAGCAATTTATTTTCATTGTACCTTACTCGCCGACGATGCGCGATGTAATCGTTGTAACGATATTTTTACATTTTCCCATTTCCTTATAATTGTTGTAAGTAAAACGACCGCACTTTGTACCTATTAAGCTTTTTAAAGGGTTATCGAGCGTTTGAAAGTTACCGAAGGAAATCTTGGTAATGGTGTTGTTCATGCGGTGTCATTTACGTACATTAAGGTCACGGTTGGTGGAACATTAATGTAGTTTTTCAAATTCCAAACGCAGTATACATTGATTTAACATCGTACCGCCAAAATGATCAAAACTTTTCGCCTAGCTGAGCCCCTCAAGGCCTATATGTTATTTCCCCTAATACATATACCGGGCATCGTATTAAATTATGACAAATATGTTGAAAAGGTCCGACTTTACAACCGTAATAAAATAAGGCAGAAAAAAAACAGAATTTGAATTGTTTAGAGGATTTTTTCAGCCTGTTTGTGGCCATTATTGACGTATAAGTCGTAAATTGAAATTTATGGTTATGCTATCGAAATTGTTTTTATTTTACAAAAACAGCGTGAAAATATTACCGTCTTTCGGTGCTTTCAATAAAATACTCTTTGTTATTTGCGAAATTGTATTGAAAAAGCTGTACATTATTTATGTTTAACAACATTTAGTCCTTCTCGCGTACCTGTAAGAGTTTGAAAATTAAGAAAGTTATTTTTTCAACGAGATTTTCTGCCAATGCGTTAAACTTTTCGAACTTTAACAGTTTTTGCAAACCGAATTACTCCGAATTGAGGCCGTCCAATGTACTGCGCTCGTATGCAAAACAAAAGAGTCGTTATTTCCCCGCCTACATTCTCTTTAAACTAAGATATAGGGTAAACACTAAACAAAATTCTCCTCGTCGAGTGTAAACAAAACAACTTCCAAGATACGCGTTTAACGTGAACGAACATTTTTCCCGAGCCGAGCCAAACGGTACACATATTATATAAGCTAGAATTTACGATAGTACAACTGGTATGTGCAGAGATAACATTTTTGGGGGCGGAGGAAACATGGCAGTGAAATGGGGCAATTAGTTGCATCCAAAGTGAAGTGATACGTATACTCACGTATGTAGTGTGATGTAGCATTTTCATCTCTTTTTTTTTAATAGACAATACATATAGTATACAGTAGCCTACCCTATGCGCACACTTTGGCTGCTAGATATCCTGTTTCTGTTCTTACATAGCAAATAAGTTGACGAAAAACACCATTTTGAGCTAATACATGTCTTATGAATATCTTATAGATATACTTTCAAGCTGAGCTTGAATTAATGTCAAATAGATGTCAATAGACATCAATATCTTTTTCTAATTAATGAAAAATTTTGATATCTATTTGACATTAATTGAAGCTCAACTCAAAAGTATGTCGATTAGATATTCATATGACATGTATAAGCCCAAAACGGTGTTTTTTGTATATCTATTTGCCATAGAAATGTGCACATATGATAGGTACTAATTTTCCATTGAGAGGGGGGAGAGGAGATGAACATAGTTGGTCTTCTAATCTTACTCATTTCTCCTTTAGATTTTGAGTTGGCTTCTAAATCTTGATTTACTTCCTTTCTTTCCCTCCTTCAAACCTTCATTACTGTCACAAATGACAAATAAATAAATAAAAAAGAACATGTTCATTAATGGTTCAACGATTGTAATTTATATTTGATGGAATCAAATCGACATAGGGATAATTGATTCGTCTTTTGCTACCATACCTGCATCAGCATATATGAGATAGGTATTGAAAAAGTTCATGATGAGCCAAATAAAAGAAAAAATAGGTAAAATTATGAAAATAAACATGACAATAACAGATAAAGTGGAGTGATTTTGGTTTTTTCTGTAGTGGAGAAAGGTGAAGAATAATAGGGTTAAATTTTGTCAAAAAAGTCATTAAAAGAATTTCATTTGCAAAGTTGGTGGTAATCCTTGCTAAAAATTAGTTCAACATTTAAAAATATAAAATTCAAAAAAGAAAATTTAAAAACATTAGTTATTGAGCTACTCCAATTTCATTGGGCTTCAGAAGTTATATTTTCTGTCCGAAGAATGGATGAAAAAATATTTTCTGTTATGTAAATTCAAATGTCTCAATTTTTTCATTTTATAATTACTCAAAGTTTTGAAATTCGAGAGTTAAAAAATCACCAAGAATAAACCCTTTTTTTTTCAATTTGTTAATTTTTATATTTTTGGCCATTTTTTCATTCAGTAATTCTCTATTCCCGCTGGTTTATGAATTTTTTATTTTAATTTTCGACTTTTCAACTTTGAAAGATTTTTTTATTTTTAAACCTTTTTTATTATGGAATTCTTCACTTCTCAATGTATTATTTGTTGAACATTACTTCATTTTTGAAGCTTTCCACAATTTTTGAATATTTCATTCATTTTTGAGGTCATTTTACTTTTGAACAATTCAGTTTTGATTTTCAGAATTTTCATTTTAAGATCATTCATTTCTCAATATAGGTTTTTGTTTATTTATTTATTTATTTATTTATTTATTTATCTATTTATTTATTTATTTATTTGTTTGTTTGTTTGTTCGTTTGCTTGCTTGTTTATTTATTTGTTTGCTTTTTAATAATGTTTTAGGCATGTTTCTTGCATTGCAGCACAGACAAGAGGCACGAAAGGAGAAAAATTTTAATTTAAAGAAAAAGTCAACTTCTTTGAGGAAAAATGATATTTGCAGAATTTTGGAAATAACTGAAAAGAATCTTCAAATGTAGATAAATGGAAGAGCTCAAAACCAAAACAGTGAATATCTTGGCAAGTAAGAAAGTTTTGTTAAATAAATAGGAAAACATGGTATAAGCTCAGATGGTGGATTTTTGACCTCATTTTTTATCAGTTTTTCATTTACAAATATTATAAGCTTTTTTAAGAAATATTGTTCATTTTGGAGACGGTTACTTCTAAAGTCTCGAGAGGACAAATTTTGCTTGAAAATATGTTCACTAAAGTAAGCCAATAGCCAGTTGATTGCCATTTTTGTATGGATTACAAAGTTTTACTGAGTGGGGCTCAATATTTTTTAGAAAGGATTCAGCCCACTGGTCCCTTATGGCTACTAGCCTGCATTGTAGTACCTAGTTATCGAAATTTCTGCTGCTGATGTCAATTCAAAGAAAGGAAAAGGGTACCTGCTGATTTTTTAATTTTGAAATTTTCAACATAATATTACTATTTATTGAAAAATTATTATAAAATTTCACAAATTTCTCATCCCTGATCTATGAAGCATTATCTTGGTCAAAATTATAATATTTATTCGTGGAAAGTCATGATATTCAAGTCATGTTTTTGGTTCTTGAACTCCTACTTGTACTTCGGCGAAAATGATCTAAAACTTCAAGCATGAAATTCCTTCTAAAACTTGGTAAATTACTTGATCAAGGTTAGGTCCCAAATTTTAGCAGCAATTATGTAAATGTAATTATAAATTATATATTGAAGTGTAGGAAGTGATTTTCAATGTTTTGCAGCAACTTTATTGCTCAATTAAGTGTATGACTTTATATTCTATAAGTACTTTTTGGAATTTTGGGTAGCTCCTTCCTCATTTACTCGCAGAAAATCATCTATCAATAATTCGACTCAAATATTACAATTTCGACCAAATTCACTTCTTTGGCCAGTAGTGATGGATTTATGTGATTTTGTTACTTTCTAATAAAACTGATAGCTGCAAATTCCAAGTTTGAAAAATTTATAACTGCCTCTCTCCACAATGGACAATAGCGGATGAAATGTTGATCATGAGGTGGTGTAGTGATACACATTTGAACGACATTCGTCCAATGGAAACGCGGAAGTCAGACGTCGAGAGGCTCCTTTGAGAATATTTTTTATCTTTTGAACATTTATTTTTTCATTTGTTAAATTAATTATTATATTTTCGAATCTTTTTAAATTTTTGAACACGTTTTTCGTTGCTGAATATTTTCTTTTAAAATTAAAATTCACGGGCTTCAGTCTTTTCGAAAATGTACGAATCCGAGACAGCTTTTGTCTCTTCTCTTTAATGGCGTAGTTATTCGCATATTTCATGAACTGTGTACGTTTTAAACCAAGGTGCTCTATCCAAAACAATGTATTCAACATATTGCTGTCATTTTACATTAGTCGAGGACGTACGTGACAACGTATTATGCATTTATTCGAAATAAGTACGAAAATATTTCAAATAAACGAAATAAATTCGCATTTACTTTTTATTACCGCTCGCCAAGATTAGGTATACCTAGGCACTGGTAAACTCGAAAGCCAGGGAGATCCACTACCTCATCGTATTGCGGCGGGCACACACGTAAAACGTATTTTACATAAGTTAATAACGAGATCCATTTTTCAGCTCGTTAGCGAAACGCTCGTTTGGCGGCAAAGCTAAAAATAAAGTATCCCGGTTATTTGTTGTAGTATTTTCTTCGCAATATGGTGTTCGTGATTTCAGCAATTCTGGAGACTGCTTTTATTGGTCTCTAGTGTGCGATATTTTAGTGACTCGGATGATCCGTGTAAACCCGTACAACGCCGATTTCGGTGTTACTCGGCGTTAAAACTCATTCGTGACCCGTATATATCGCCTTTTGTAATCCATTTGTATCTATAGGTACGCTATACGCGGGCCCGATCTTTGTATTAGAAATTGAACGCGAGGATTTACTTGTTGCTGGGCTCGTAGTTCAGGTATAGAAAAAGCCCGAGAAACAAGGTGTATTTATTAGAACGGTGCGGTACCTTTAGCGAGTGTTATTTTACGGTTGCGATCCGGTTGCGATTTCATCCTTCTCACTCTCGTTATTTGTTTGGAATGACGTGCGCGGGGCATTTTTTCCGTCTACGTTATGATGAGAATACCATGGAGTGATAACGGAGAGCTTGAAACTTTAATCCGGCAGTCACCTGGGGAATATTTGCATTTAAATTTTATTCCCGCGTTTGTATTTATATCGCGCCATCGATTGCCGACTTCATTTGCATTTCGTTCGTATGTATTATTGAAATGTGGGCGTCTTTTTTGCTTTCTCCTTTTGTCTGTATAGCGTATCCCGTACGTCAGTATTAATTAGAGCTCATGTAAATGGCGAAATGTTCGATTAATAGAGTATTCCAATCTGCAAGTTTAATGTTCGATTTAAATTCTTAGAAATTAATTCGCTAATCCAATATCGACAAGATAATTCGTCGACGAAAATCCCACCTTGGTGTCGAATTTTGGTTGCGCTAATATGACACGTACATATTCGCTGTGTCATGCAATAAATCGAAGTTGTGCAGTACGATGAACTGAAATTCGATTTTTTTGAAAATCTGATGGTGTAAGCGAAAAAGTTTGCCGAGTTACCTTTGGAAAAAAATAAAATAAAGAATTCCAGTACTCAAACTTGAAGATCAGGTTAAAGTCTGGAGCAGTCATGCCACATTATTGAAACTGAGTTTTCAATTGGGGCTTGTTTGCATTTGAAGATAATATTGTCAAGTAAACCCCATAGGCCTCATGCATTACCGAGTTCAAAACCCTAATCTTATCTCGCCTAAGAACACCCAAAAGTTTTAATTTGAAATGTTGAAAAACCTCATTTTTTAAAATTTTAGTTTAAAGATTCTCAAGCTTACCTCAAATTTTGGCTATCCGCCATTTTAGATCCACTTATGATCGATTTTGACATGTATCAAGTTTGTCCTTTATATGCCAATTTGATGAAGACATATGCGGGACTCATGAAATATTTTGCCTCGATTTCCCCTCCTAAAGACATTTTTTGTTTCACTTACCTTACTTATTCAGTTAGAAAACTAAAATTGAATGATCTTAGTCAGTCGGGCTTACTTTATCATCGAACATCATAATTAAAAATTTTCGACTTTTCGTTCACCCGTTTCCAGCATTTTGGGGACAAGATTACCTCCTCTTCCCCTCCAAAATCAAATGTGAAATTGAAATTTGCATAGAGCATACTTTTCTTTACTAGTAATCACACGAGTCCACATTTACGAAAGTTGATCTGTTTGAGCCTCCTCAAGTCTTCCTCATATTTTGGCCATTTAACATTTTGTCAGCGCCGTGCAAAGAAAATCTGGGCCCAGAACAGGAAAAAAGTCATAAGAGTAAAAAAAAAGTCGTGGAGGTAAAGACAGGTTGTTAGCGCCGATGCGTCAAATCGCGGGCTCTCAGTAGACCCTGAAAAAAAACTCGGGCCCCCTCCCTTCCTCCTCTGCTCAGGCCTGCATTTTGTATACATTTTGACCAGAATTTGAGGTATGATATTCTAGTCCCAACTAACTCCACATATGAAGTTTGAACTTTCCAGATCAATTTGGTGAGGAGATATGGGAGATTAAAAAAACTTCACGACTCAACATTTCCTCAAAAAGCTATTTGCTTTAAATCTTCTCCAAATGCACTTGGGTGACTAAAATTTGGATACATTAGTACCTGTAACTCACTTCTTCAGATGAGACCAAAAAGAGAATTTTGGAGCGATTTCCTTCCTTTCCACCCACTCTCAAAATTTGAATGAACCGTATTTTGAGATGAATGAGAAAAAAAGTAATAATTATACGCAACGAAGAGCTCTCACTTAATTTTCAACTATTTCTATCCGTTCCATTGGCTGTACACGTGGGGAAAAATATGTACCGAAAAGTGGAGCATTTGACATATGATCACATATGACCTGAAACGCAAAGGTATGAAATACCACCACCCAAGCTCCCCCGATCTCTCCTCTCCAAATCAAGTAAGCAGTAATAGCTATAGTGTTTTAAATTAAGAACTTTGGTTAAAATTGATTTTAGGACAATTTGAATTTTTTTTATGTCCAAAAATTAAATTGTGTCGTTTCAAAACTGAAAAAGTTTTAGTCTAGGGTTTTTTTTTGAAACTGAGGAACCCAGTTACTTTGTATAATGTTCAAAAATGAAAAAGGAATAGATGCGATTTATAGGTCATGCGCATTGTGTGGGTTTCATTTAAGGTCTTCATGACTTAAGAAATAAATGTTTCTAATATAAAATCTCGCAGGAATTTCTCAAGTACAAGTCATTTTGTGATAAACATCTGAATGATGTAATTTTGAAACGAAGTTATGATATTTTGGAAATACCTGTTGACTAAGAATCAAAATGAATTAATTTTTATATTTTGAAAAAAATCAACAAGAATTTTCTAGTATTTATCAACTACTAAAATTCAACTTTTGGATACAAAACAAATTGAAATTTCTCCAAAATAAATTCCTTTTAAAATACCAAAATTTGAAAGCATGACTTTTTTCATGTTTTGTGATAGCCATTTAGCAATCACTATTTTCCATTTCTTTTCGACAAACTCCGAAATTATTGTGACCCAGTGGCTGAATTCGTCGCTTTTTTTCAAGTCCCTTCGTGCGTATAATCATCATGCCCATCCATGGTACTCGGACATTGAAATGCCCGGAGTAAATTTTAAAAAGCTTAAAAAATCCGATGTTGTATTAATGTCACGTGCTAGCGCATATAACAATAGTGGGGAAAAAATATACGAGTACTGTTAAGATGAAACTTCCCAAGTTAAAAATTTATCCGAACGTTGCAGCAAAAACTTTTGGTATACATCATACAGATTTATTGCTAAAGGAAAACGTTAAAAGAAAACTCTGACGTTATACACCAAAAAAGTATGATTTTTATGTCTGCTCTTTGTTTCGTTTAAGCATAAAAGAGGAGAGAAGAGAAAATATAGAAGAGTGAAATAGAAAGAGAACCCCTCGTGAAAGATAAAAACGATTTGAAAATTCTTTTAAGCATTATCGCATCAAATTATTTATACGTAAAATAATCGTATAGGGAAAATCCTTCTCCTTGGGCTTCCTATGTATATACATTTCTTATTATTATTAAAGATAAAGCCAACAATCCCTGGCTCGAACTGATCTTTTGCAATGGGCTAAGGTGTTTAATTATCACATGATGGAGCTCAGGGATCATTTGCGACATCATTGTGATAGGTATAGATGGACGGAAGTACATAAAGCTGTCTTTCACATTTCACCTACACCTGTACAATGATGAAAGAATTCCGCAAACAAATTTCACCTAAAACATATTCCTTGTTTGGGTATATTAAAATAAACATAACGACTTACGAAGCACTTCGTGCTGAAAATAAACCTGTAAGAAAATGTCCATTAATGTAACGTGAACACGAAGCTCAGCACCTCGGTTTTTTTCTCCCTCTCTAAGCAAACACGCCGTTGATATACTTCACCAGAGAACAGTTTAAAAATTGCACCCGTATTTAGAAGCATATTCGTGTTCAGCCGGAGGTTGTAGAGTTTCGCGATTCGTCGTGGAATGATTCGAGAAACAAACTGCGTACGATGCAGAACCACGTTTAGAATAAAAATTCGCGTGCCCGTTGACCTGTTTATAATTAAGGAGGGCTGGAATGCAGGACTAGTCAAGATTTCGTTCTATTATTAGCGTAATTAACGGGGTAAGAAAGACTCGTTATTTAGTGGCCGAGAAAAATCTGCACTTGGGGCGGTATCTTGTTAATACTATACAGTGGTTTTTCCTGCATTGCCATCTGTTTTACTCGATGACTAATGAAATTAGCGCAAGAAGTGAACGAGTTGCTTCATCAATACGTGGTAGGTTATTGTTAACAATTTGATTTATGGTTATTGTGAAGTATTATCAGTACAGTTTTTATATTAAGAAATGTATCAGTCGGTATGTTTTTCATCATCGATAAAAAAGGAGTGCGACGTACGCGTATTGTGATTATAGAATAGGTCATTTAGCTAATGCTTCATGTATGAGGAGTCTGTGGAACAAGCATTAATTTTTTATTTATTTATATTCATATTGAAGAATTACACATATATAATATCTTAATGAAATTCTGAGCATGTTTATGTAAACTATCGGATGTATTCGTTTGTGTTCGTAAGCATTCATGAAATTGTCGTGAGCTTTCAAATACATTCGTATATATTCGTAAGTATTCGTAAAATCTTCCTAGACTTTAAAATATATTCGTATATCCTCGGAGGTAATCGTAAAATCCTTGCACGCTTCTAGATATATTATTATATATACAAAATTTAATAAAAATTTACAATTGCATTCGTATATATTCGCTGGCATTCCTATATATTCATACAATCTTCCAAGACTTTCGGATATATTCGTATATCTTCGTAAGTAATCGTAAAATTCTTGCACGCCTCTGGATATATTGTTATATTCACAATTGATAAAAATTTATGATTCATTTGCATATATTCGCTAGCATTCCTGTATGTTCATAAAATCAAGCTAGACTTTCAGGAATACAATATATATTCATATATGCTGATATGATGAAAATTCAGCAGTATTCAAGGAAATAAACATGATTGTAGTGAATTACAAAACACAAATCAATTTTCAAACTCTTCTTATTTTTTTTTTCTTCTTTTGAATTCTTTATTAGAAAAATGTTGCCATAGTGAACCTTGAGAAGCCTGAAATTCTCATTCAACCAGGAATTATGGGCGAATTTTTTATTAAGAAATGTACCTACTTTTTCTCTCTCTCACCAGTCGAAATCATTTATTTTCTTCTTCAAATTTACTGTGCGAAGTAAAATCACGAATGTGAAACTTAACACGATGAACTCGCTCGTTGAAATTCACAGCTCACATCGTGATGAATTAAAGTACTGAAAAAAATTTCAACCAAATATATTCGGCGCGAAAAGCGGGAAAAATTTGAAATATTACCGGGGCGCGTAGTGACGCGATCCAATACGTTATTCAATTTTCTGCAAATTTAACAGGTGATTGCAGCGCCTTCCATCGGAACATTGCTTTTATCGACTAAATATTCAAATTATACCATCGCTCGTATGTTATATTATGTAAATTGTGTAAAGCCATGTTTGCGCGTTTAATTTTATTTGTGTTTTTGCGCGCCCACACGTGTTTGCATGTAATATTTCGCATTGCAAGTTTCCAATCCCCCGGAGTTATTTCGATTCGGTGCAAGAATGTGGTTTTAATAAATAAAAAATTTCATCGAGTTTTTGTTTTCGCCATCTTCTGTTCATTGGGTGAAATTTAGCGAGAATGGGTTGGCGCAAAACGAATGGAAATTTTATCGGAGAAATGTGTTCATCGATTGGTTATAGTATATGGAAGAATTTTTGAGTAGCAATTCTTCACCGTGTTATTGTTCCTCATTTGAAAGTTTAATTTTAATTTCTCGTATAATTTTATCTTTCTGAAGTTTTTTTTCGCTTTGTACAACCTCTTTCAGTTATTCGTACCTTTTGTTAACTTATAAATAATTTTCTTTTGGTAAAGCGAAATTACGGAACTAAGTAAAACGTCGTTAATGAGCGTGAAATTAAGAGGCTGGTGGGATGTTTGTGCGAAAAAAGCGTGGGTTGTTTCGCAACTGTTCTATGTACTCTTTTGTTGTTGAACATTGGTTGTAATGAGTCGAGAATTTGATAAGCTTTTATTCATTTAGGGAATTATGAAATATTTTTGTAAAAGCTCTTAATAACAGAGTAAACTCGTATTCGACTTTGTTAGAAAAATACGAGAAATGTTTAAATTTCGAGCCAATTTTAAAACATTTTCACTTTAGTTCAGATTCTCTGATCAAAAAAGTACTCTTAAAATAGAACTACTTTCTTGAAATTAAAAAGTGAATAAAGCCTAGCATGTAAAATGAGCTTAGTGTAGTGTACCTACTCTCGAATGATCTGAATTCCACTCTCGTTCGTTTCAGTTACGCCTGCTTTAAAGGTCTTTGTAAATACTTCAGGGTGAATACGGGAATCTCGTGTTTGGATCTCGTGTAGTACATCAAAAATATGTAATTTAGTCAAAATTCCTCTTTTATCTTTAGATGTCGTTCTCCGTTGAAACATTTATTTTATAATTACTTGTAACAAAAATCTGTCAAAAGTACCATGTCGTATGAAGTATCAAAATTTTCTATTGGATTCTATTTCGACTGCCGCAAGAGAGCCAAAACACTTCAAAAATAGGTTTATGGCATTTATCTTAGTGAATATTATATTTAGAGTAAAAATGATAGTGTACAAAATTGACCTGTTTTTAATTCTAAATAAAAATGTTTCAATCCGTTTTCCGGAAAAAATGTGAGCAAACGCCAAAAATTCCTCATTAACTTATTTTTGGATGATGTTAATTCAACATTTTTATTTTTGTAAATTTTTCTCTTTCATTCCGATAAATACAAGATTCAGGAGAAAAATATAATTTTTGAAATCATTGGACTGAACCTCCTCTAATAAAATTTGAGCCCCTCCGTTAGTACTCCTGAAATGAAGGGCTGACTACGTACCTGTTTGTACGAGTAAATATAGTAAAAATGAATTGGATATTTCAACGGAGACTGGCACTAAATTTCAGAGAGAAATTTCTCTCAATTTTAATACTTCTGATGTACATTATATTCCTAAAAACTCGAATCTTCCACATTCATCTCGGTATATTTACATGCACCTTTTAACCATTATGAACTCGAGGTAATGAGGCTGAAATTTTGTGAAATTCTGATCATTTGAAAGTAAACTTTGTAAATTCTACACGCAAAACTTTTTATTCAGTTGGCCGAAATTTACACTCGAACGATATTCGTTCACAGAATCTAGACTACCTGTGTTTCGAGCGATAAAGGTTGAAAAGAAGGGTGCGGCAGAAGCAAATTAAAAAAGCTCGTGATATCTCATAGTTGAAACGGTAACTGCAAATCGAATGCGTTTAGCGTGCTCGTAAAACGGACTAGATAGCGGCTAGGTTTTATTGCTTTTGCAGTCTAACGCGAGCAAATTGTCGAGAGTATTAGTGTAAAATTTTACTATATCGGCGGATATATTTGCGGTGAATTTTTTACGTTATCGCTGGCATTAATATTTTTTCATTTGTGTTCTGGTGCGTGTTATTTTTGATATACGAGTTGGTTATGCTTTCATCCCACACGATGTAATGGATACGGAGACGATGCGACGAAAGTTTGCGGACGTATTTGCATACGCATTTGTCTTAATTGCGGATTTACAGCATTGCGCGTATGCAATTCTATTAACGTTACAGTATTTGTGTACTTTTTACCATAGATAATAGGTAGAAAATTTACAGGTACCGGTGAAAGTAATTTGGTAGATTACTAGGTCGATATTCAAACCAGCCTCGGTTGTATCGGCGAACGGCAGTCACACCTGCTCGGTGTCTTGGGGTTGTTATCGGCTCTTTGTGAAATTATGGTACCTCGAAATCGAAAATTTATCGGCGTTCGGGCTCGCCAATTTATAGCCCAGTCCGTTGGGATATGTTCGAGTTTAGCGAACGAATACGCGCCGAAAAAATATCGTCTAATTGTTTGCCGGCGGTTTTTCGCGCACTCGTAATTTTTGTGTCTTCGGTATCCTCTTTTGCCTCTTTTGATTGGGGTTAACGTTGGTGGTAATGTTATTCTCTCGTTAGCATGAACTTAATCGCTTACTTTGCAGCGTTTTTGTTGCTGGCAGCTCGGAATTCAATTCATTATTTTTGCAATTTATAAACAATATACAATTGCTATTAAGATTATACGCATAGTGGAAACGGAAGTATTACTCTGGCGTCAGGCCAATGGAGACACGCCGATAGAACTCTTTCCATTAACTAGGTACGGCGTGTAGTTGCTCTTAGTTGCTTTGGGGTATGGTCATGTTTCGAATTCGAATATCGAGAATTTATATCTTTGTTATTTGTTTGTGTACTGTCTTTCTTTTTTTTTTCTTTTTTACTGAGTTTTTAGCTTAAAAACCACAGATTTTATAGCCTACCTGATTTATGTACTGTAATTACGTGCATATTTGTACCTATGTAGTATTATAAATTTTGATAATTATATTTAATTTAATTCGATAATTAATTAATTATTATTATTACTTAGCCCCTTCAAAATTCTAATTTGTACATTTGAAAAAACAATGAATAAATAAAATTAGAATGAAATGAAATAAGTAAAAAAATTAGTCAATTAATAAATAATTATATATCATGCTAAACAAAAGATCAATTAGGTTTATAATTTTTTTAAATATTTCAAATATTTTATCTAACACAAAATAGTGGTTCATTCCGATTTTTAAAGCGAATAGAACTTTGAGTATTAATATAGTGATATGGAGAGATAAAAGTGTAGTTTCATCAGAGTTTTGATAGATAGCGCAGCGCCAACTATGAATTGTGCACTTGGTGTGCACTTACTGTGCAGTACCGTGTGAGATTGTACGTTGCGACGGGTTTTCAGGTTTGCTGCGTGACGTAAGAGATTAGTGGGGAAAGAGGAGTGTTGAATGAGTACCAATCAGCACTTTCCGTTTCCGTCCGACCTCTAGTAAAGGGACGTTGGTGCCTTGCTGGTGCACATCAAGTGCGCAATTCGCATCTGATATAGCGCCCTCTATCAGGTCCCTTGATGCGTAATGCTAAGAGTATGGCTTTTATCTCTCCATATTACTATATTAATACTCAAAGGAATAGAATAACTCTTATGATATAAGAATTAGGAGCTACCCTATTCTTTTGAAAAATTTGGTAATTACCGGAAATATCGCGAATACACTACCATCAGAAAAGTTCAGTAACGTCAAGGCATTATGTACTCGCATCTGTATATCGCAAATGAACCGAGATGCTAGATGCGTTTTGTATTTGTTCCGGACGGAGAATCGTCGAAGAAAAATGTACATGTAAGTCAGGATATGAGGTTTTCGGGAAGTATGTATTCTACTATTGTGTTTTTATTTTCTAGTTTTGTTTGTTTTCTTGCGTATTTTTTCTTTACTTACTTTATTTGTTTGTTTCATTTTTTTTTCAAATTTCAAATGCTATGGAATTAGCCTACACCATATTGGAAATGAAATGCGATTATTATATTTGAAATATAATGAGAGAATTCCTATTTCTACATTCCCTCGCCCCTCTGTAAAACATTTACAATACATTATGCAACAATTGTCTACTTTTTTACGTCTTGTTGTGAATACTAGTGATGGTAAACTATCGATAACTTATAGATAATTATCGATAAAAATTGTTCTTAACGATTATCGATAAGAATCATTTTATCGATAAAGTTATCGATAACTCGGATTTTTTTCTCTTTTTTAATTTTTTCTCTGCATTATAACGATTTTAGGAAAGGTATCCTTTTTAAACCATTTCATTTAGTGTCTTGTCAAATATTTTTCATTATAGAATGTTGAAATCAAAAGTAAATCGCAAAAAATTTAAAAATAACGGAACACAAGGTACAAAACATAATCATCTCTCACTAGTTCACAATATCACATTACATAATTATTATTCCGCATAAAATGCGAAGTGTTTTCATCCCTTATTTAAGTATAGAGTATTTATAATGACTGGTATATGTTCTAATTGGTCATATGTTACGCGCGTAATTACCAATCACAACGCTAGAATGTGATAAAATGTAGGTAGTTTCATTTCTACCTTCCTAAATAATATAGTTCAGTTTTCAGTGAACGACTAAAATTCGTTCGTGATTTGAATCATCAGCTGATTTGTGTTTTTATTTTACGAGTTAGTCGAGGTAAATTTACCACATTCCAACTTGCTGATTGGTTATTACAGGCGTGACGTATGACCAATTAGAACATAGACCAGTCATTATAAATACTCTATATTTATCAAAATTATTATCGATAATTATCGATAAAAAATTTGATCGATTATTGCCATCACTAATGAATACTAGTGTAATTCAAAGCAACACAGTGAACATTTTTCAAGCTTCATTATTCGTTCGTCGTTCAAATTGAACAGGTAATGTAATACTTAGTCATTTAACATTCTGAATTACACATATTCAATAATACGCTAAGAGTTTCGAGAATATTTTATCAACGATATCAAACAGGAAAGAAAACACTAAATGTGTAAAGTTGTATTACGATACCTACTCGTATATTGGAATAAAGTTAGCCATGAGTTCATTTGGTCGTAATCAAGTTGAATGCTTTATGAAGAGACATTATGCGGTATCAAATTGGAATTTAGAGAGAAAAATTTTGGCACCAAATAGAGGTGTTCTTAGTGGTTGGAAAAGTGTTAGATATCCAGATTTTCGATACACAATAAAGAATATTTTTCCAGTATGAACCATCCCGAAATGAATGCCTCTTTTCCAATTTTCCTTCGCGGTGTGCATTTAAATAATAAACGTAGCGGGACAGGAATTAAGTAGACGTTTAATTGTAATTAGATTTAAACGTTTAGGAAAACAACGGGTCGATCGAGTTAAACAGTTATAATTTGATTTTAATTAAAACGGCATCAACGACCTCACACACGAGCCGAAGTAGAATTAATTCAGGTCGACTGGCGGTTAACCGCATCCTGCTGTCAGATCCAGGTCGCGTGAAAGTTTCAATTGGAAACTGATTTCTGACGATAAGGTTCGAAGTAGGCGACCTGTCTGCGATGTAAGAACAAAATCGAATTTGGAAAATTTCTTTTCGTTGGAACACGTGCTGAAAGAGGTATTTGGGCGTAAACGTGGTTTATTAAGTTTCACGTATTGTCTGTTGTAAAGATTTCTTGGAAATGTGGACACGAGTTACAGGTGTCAAAATGAACGAAAGTTAATAATTTCGCTAGCCGACACACACGGTGACGAGATTGCGTACGATGATGATAATCAACGAAGTGAATGGATTTTCGTATTTTTCCAAAACCAATGTCCGTGTAGGAAATAAGGAATATCCTTCGCAGTGATTCGTACAATACGTAATTTAATTATGGGTTTATTTTGCCAACGAGGATTTGTATAGAATGAACGAGCAGAGTTTTTTCGATATTTGGTGAATATACGAACTACTCAGCCAAATATTTGAACTGCGATGCATCTTCGGAATAGTTAATACCTACACCACTTTTATAATGGACTTCGTGGCGCACGAGCCGGTTATGGAGTGAAAATTACTTGATCAAAAATTTTAAACGAGTAAGCTATATTATGGTTGAAACATGTTAATCCTTTGTCAGATATAACCCCTATTTCATGTTCATCCTTTACAGCTTAAGTGCTCACTGCTCATATATTTCAGATTGCTTCCTGATACCTTTGATCTAGGTAGTTGTTAGCTTGCTACATGTCATAATATAAACGATTGGTGGACCGAAATTCGTCGTCATCTATGGACCTTCGTCATCGCTAGAAGTTTTGCTCAGGCAAGTCTACGAGCGTGTTGCAGATTCGTTCATGCGTATAGGTAGCCATTGGACGGGGTAGATTTTGTTTATCTAGAGAAGCCGTGAATTAGTCGAGTTTTAAGTATAACAACGGTATAGTTAATCGTGACCGAAATAACTTTATAGTTTCGGACGCCGTAATCGGAGAGTAATTTAATTTACACGGTTCCATTTTACCTTATAGGCTGTGAGGCTCGCGTTTACGTGAAATTTTTTCCGCTGTAAGATTATCTGGTATACAAAAGGCCCCAGGTTATACTAAATTACTAACTTTCTTAGGTAGTTAAAAGGATAAGTTTTAGTTTAATTCGTTGTAAGCGATATTAATCGCGCAGGTTAACGCGCTCCATTCATATTTCGTAAAACGCAGCGTACTGCTAATGAAACGAAAAAGTGGTTCGCGTAACCTTTCTCGGTTTTATTGTCTTTGCCAATTGATTTGAATGCTAAACGCGATACCAGCATTTTACCTTTTACGAGTAGTTTGCCAGATGGTGGAGAGAGTTTTTAGAGTGGTCATTTACCTTTGCCAGAGAGTTTAAATCATTAATTAGTAGCGTGATGGCCTGAACATATGTCTCAAATATTGTTAATTTTTTTTTTCTTTCGTTGAAAGAGTGTAAGTATTTTAAAAATGGTAAACATTTTTAGAAACTGAAAATCGAATATCATATTAAAATGATCTACTTATTTTCTCGAACTGTGGTATAATGATGAAAAGTAGACTTCCAAAAAAGTCATCAACAGGAGTGTTGAAAAAAAATAACAGAGGAGGCTGGTTGCTCCACCGCGCTCAGAATTCAGGTTTCAAAAATTAACCAAAAGGAACAAGAAAGTCTCAACTTGATGTCTTTCATAAATAAGAAGAAATTCTAAAAATAATTAAAATGAAAAAGAAATCAAAGAAATTGAAAAAAATTTCCAAAAAATAAAATCATCTTAAAATAAATAAAAAAATTTGAAATTAAAAAAAAACACCAAAACAGATTTTGAATCATAAACACATTTTTGAGCGAGCAAAAAACCAAAGTGTGAGGAATACAAAATATTTATCGATGATCATTCTTGAGAAAAATCAGATTATTAAGTATATTGAAATTTTATAATTTAATTACATTAATAGTTGAATAAGTTTCTATTACCTAATTGATAAACAAACAAAATAATTGAAAAAAGAATGAAAGAAGGAAATTTCAAAAGAAATGTACAAAAATTGAAAATTGAAAATTTTTTCAAAATGATCGAAAATAAGAAACTAAAATGTTCGAAAAATTGAAGAAATTTAAAAAATGAAAAACTTTTCCAAAAAATGCAAAAAATCTAAAAAAAAATATCTAAAATAAAGTCATATTTCATGTTCAAAACATTTTTTTTTCTGCTCTAAAAAAATTATTATCACCCTCCCTCCGCCCCATCATTCAAAAATAAATATACTTAACTCCATTTATCTGGCTTGAAAATCAATTTTGCTTCCAGTCCACTTGTGGGATCTATACTGGTTTTAGTCATATGATTTTTGAAATATATTCGAATAATCGATGCAGGAGCAATCAGCTCTTGAAGTTTTCAAAATTCGCTCTCATGTTGTTGCTTATACGTACGCATCAGTATTATTAGGTGATGAATGTCCTTAGAATTTCATACATGGTAGGCTAGAAGATAGATGATCGTTTGAAGTATTTCTAGTTGAATTTCTTTCATTCTGGTGTGAATTTTTTATATTATGTTATTGCTTTTAGTTACCTGATACAAAAAAGCTCATTTCATACAAATTCTAAATATATGTGATTTTTGTTCTACGTATTTGCCAAACCTGGATTATGATGCTTATCTTTAAAAAAAAGTAAATTATTATAGAAATACCGGAGAAGAATAAAATAAATACTTGGGCTTATAAACGCGAATGTCAGAATTTCTGAGACTGTAAATTATTCCGAGGCAATTATGAAAAAAATAAAAATTTTCATGTTTAGGTATTTTCCCCCTTTTTTTTTTTCATTTTTCATCTTTTCTCTTATTGTTTGAATTTTTATAATCCATTTTTTTAACGTTTGGGATTATTCTCTCATTTTTAAATAATACAAGGAAATCTAAATATTTCGATGATTATAACTAATTCTATATATAAGTGACATAATTTTTTTTTTCAACGATAGTGAACATTATTTTAAAACATGAAAATACGTACATTTTGTTAGGCTAGCGATGTCTGGTAATTTTTTTCCAATAAAATTTTCTAATTTGGTGATTTTTGCCCATACTATTTGCCAAAGTTGCGCAATCTCACATACTTGCCTTATATCTTGATCAAGTTAGATATTTCTTTATATCTCTTTAACATCTGAGGCAGAGTGCCGAATACAAAGTGACTTTATTGAAGGAACCTTCTTACATAAAATTGTGAAATATTTCTTCTCGGCATAAAGCTACACTAAAATACCGAAATCTCTATTGAGACTCGAAAAGGTCATCATACTGAGTACATGAACCAAGAACAACGATTGATTTGATTTGCCAACTTATAATAAAAACTCACTTCGCTGATGCGAACAAAAATAGTTTTACATATGATTGACCGACGAAACACGTGAATTCCCTAATGAATCAGAACGAGCGAGAAAAATCAAACTTATACGTGTCGTAATACTTGGCAATTCACGTCTTATTCGCTTTTCTCGACTCGAAAATTCCCCCAAGAACTTCGGTAATTTTTTAGAAAAATGTAATTGAATTCGGACATTTGATTGTTGGACGGGGCGATCATTAATTTTCTGTTCGCCTGATCGCAGAACGGATGAATATTAACACTATAACGAATAAACTGTCCGGAATTTATGTTCGATTCGTTGTCAGTCTGTGTATCATGGACTGTCGGACTGGCCCAGGGAAAGGATTTTACCACGAGATGATGAATATGGCGAGTTTCTTCGATGTTTGGCGCATACCGAATACTTCATGAATAATTCATGTACGCCAATCTTATAAGGCTTCGCGATGGTAACAGTGTTGTCAAATTGAGAATTTCACGCCGCAAAACGAATTTCCGTCTTGAATAATAATTCGATTATTGAAAAGAATTCAGGCTCGGTGGCCCCTTTTAATTAATTAAATCCGAGCCGCGTTTAACGTGATCGCCAACGTGTATAAATGAAAATAAAAAACCATTTCGTTATTATAATCAGCTTTACGTAAAAAAGTAATATTTTCAACTTTTAAAAATTATATTTTCTTCGGCGCAAATACGAAATATACGTTTCTGCGATTTAAACTTCTTTTATTAAAAAAGTTGCCGTTGGTCCGTTTCATTTGTTGTGTGAATGGTGTTTATACTGCGGAAAGTTCGCCGCGCCTGAGAATTTACTTTAAAAAGTATTTATAAATTTGCGTCTTCTTCCACACCCATCCCTGCTCTTCGTTATGTAGCCTACACAGAAGAGTTTTTGTTTGAACTCGACTATGGAGGGCCGCCATATCTCGTTCGAGTATACTTACAGCTTATAGTTGAATAAAAATTTGAATTAATTACTAGTCGAGAATTTTCTTTAGAATACGCGTCGTGGGATTCGCATAGCTCGAAAAAAATTAAATGTTTTCAAAAATGTTTTTTAGGTTTGAAAAATTGAGATCTTTTGAAAAGCAGGAATGTAAATAAGTCGTGTTTTGAAAACAACATAGGGTGGTTTTTTCATTGATTTTTAATTTTCCATCTGCCGACAAAAATTGTTCATATTCAAGAAAAATAAGATTTCCAAAATTTAAGCTCCATTGGTTAATACATATTAACCAGTGCTGCGGGGTGGGAGGAATTTTCTCCATTTTAATAACGTAGAGAAACCCCAGAAAGCAAAGCTTACACAAGCTCACTTTCCTTTAAATATTTGAATACCTTTAGCATTAGTTGTTCCTATGCCTGTCTCTGCTTTGTTCATTTTTCCAATGTTGTTGTGGGGTTGCATTTTTTATTTCAGTTTTTTAATTTTCTATATTCAAATTTGATTTTTAACTCATCTTTAGCTGCTGTTTTATTTATTTATTTTTATCGAATAAATAAAAAAATTTCCAAGTTATATTTTCTCATTATTTTTTCTTTACCCCTATTTGCATACGTATCATTAAATTTGCATCAATTACATGCTTTTTTATTTCGAAAAAGAATAATTTATTTAAGAAAACTCCACTATATACCCCCTTATATATTTTAGGTGCTACTGTCAAACTATATACGCTACAAGACCATACTGCCAAAAGGATAATGGGATTCATTGATATGCCTGAAAAGACTAAAATTATACGTCAGTGTAAGTGGGATGCTGATGGAAGTTGTGGCCATAGTAAATTACATCAAACATCAGCATTTAGCGAATCATCTAGTGATGGAGATTTATTACTGCTTGTATTACTTCCATTGAGAATGATGAAAAAGGAAGGTAATATTACTTTTGAGAAAATCTGCGGCCCTCTTCGACTAGATTTTGTCGCCCTATCAAATTAATCTAGGAATAAGAAACGAAAGAAGTGATTCTTTTTCAACGAAATGGAGGAAACTTCAAATTTGAAAAAAAAACAGCGATTCAAAATAATCATATTACATATCATCTTTTTTCAACAATAGTTTTTATTATTATTATTTATCTTTTCGTTATTAAAAAGATATGGTCACAAAAATTATTTAATTTTTTTTCTTTAATAGGTGGATGGAAAAATAATGAACTTCCTCGCTGGACAGTCATGTCATCGTTGCTTCATTTGTGATGATAAGCCCAATCAGATGAATTGTATAAATAAAACTGTTGAAAAATGAGTTTGATTTGAAAACCTACAGTATGGACATTCTTGGAAATGTGAGAAAGAAATTTTTTGAAAATTATAAAATTGCAGCCAGAATTAGTGGAGTTGGAGAAAATTTGATTCGGAGGTTCAAAATTACTCTTACTGCCATTTCTTGTGGACACACGATGGATGCAAAAAATATAATCACTTTGTAAAAGAAACAGCTGAAATTTACGTTCAGAAATATAATTGCTATCACATGCCTGTTTGAGTCCATAAGATTTTAATACACGGAAGTCAGGCGATAAAGCATATGGTGCTTACAATTGGTAAAAACTCTTCTTCTATATAATTATAATGAAAATAATCAATACTAATTAAAATTTATACTTCATGTATTTTATAGGTTAATGTTCAAAGACGCGCAGGAAAACGGTAATATGATTTACCGAAAAGTGCGCGAAAACTTTTAAGAGAAAAATGAGCAGAGAAAAGATAACCGAAGATTTGTTCAGGATGATATTGACTCTATCTGATACGAGGATATCAATGCTCAAGGAATCACGAAAGAGAAGGAGAATGTACCCCAGGAAGTACTAAGCTTACTAAAGATGGAAGATGAAGGGAATAAAAGGAAGATGAACAATCTGAGGATTTAGCTCTTAAATTAAAAGAAGAAAAAATATGGGAGTTGTGTAAGTACATTCAAAATCAAATATCTGTTTATATTTCGTTCAACTTACAAAGTTACATATGAATGAATAACTCACTCTTCTGAAGCCCAATTCTCCGAAAATTTGTGTTTTTGCGAGTTTTTGAGAGGTGGGAACAAAAATTTCTTTATTTATTGAATTTTGAATTATTTTCATAAAATAAATATTGAAAATTAGCTATAGGGGTCATGACTTTCGAAATCACAATAACTGATACTAAGAGAAATAATCAACAATACACCCTGCTCATCACTCAGCACAAAGGGCAGAAATAAATGCCGTTTTTTGCTATATTGTGATTTTTTTTCGCGTTATATCTTATTTTCCGTTTCAAAAATCATAATTTCTAATAAAGCAGCATTATTATGAAAATCCCTTCCCTACTTTCACCATCAACCACTTACCAGCTTACATAGCTGCGCGCGGTACTGTTTCTGTCATGATGAGTAGTTTTGCAGATATTATCCGTGTCCCATCTTACTTTCACAGTCCCCCCTCCCTCCGCCCAAAAAAATATATTTTTATTAGTTTTTTAGATACATGAAAAAAATTAATTTGGTGATAGTTACTTTCATAAAGTAAAATCATTTGAACTTCGTTCAATTTTCGTGAATGCTTTCTTGTTACAGAATACGGATGCCCTGAGACCATTGGTTTCACACCCTCCCCCTCTCCCCAAAATCTATCATTGGTTATCGTGGATTTCTATGAATTATTTTTCTCAAATCTTGAAACAAAAGAATGAAATAATCATGAAATGAAACCAAAAAGCGTATAAATGATGGAAAAAATTCAAATATACTTTGCAACTAAAGCACGACTGGTAGTGAAAATGACATTTTCTCAATTAGGAATATGGTGCTATTGACCGTCGGGTCGATCTTCATGCATGGCAAAATTGTCGGATGTATTAAGACGGAAAAATGCTTGAGCTGTGCGACAATATAAGGTTGGAAAATGGAATTTTGTGGAATACGTGGAATTGTTGCCAGACGCCAACGTATAGTCTACGTGAGCGCTTCTTTCGTAATTGGTTTCCTTAATTTGATAATTGCGATACGCTGCTGGTCGATACGCGAGTTATATACGAGCTAATACTCTTCTGTATCGAACGCAATGGGGCGAAGGGTGAAAAAAATCGTTCGCTAATAAATTTGGAATGGTTTTATCGTTTTTGCGCTTATACGCGAAAGTTAAACGAAAATAAATTTAAAGAGGTCCCGCGCGTCTAAAAAATCTAAATGTCACGAAATAAATTATTTTTATCAACGCCAATTCGAAATTCGACGTTATACGCGAAAAAAAAAGTTCGCATTAAAAATGAATAAATTGCAGTTAGCCGAATTAGATCACGTACGCGAACGGTAACGATGGATGTTCGCAAATGGTGCCACATACGGGAAAACGCGTTGTGAACGAAACACGAAACGGTGTTTTTATCTGGCGGCGATTTTTTTTGTCGCCTGTATTTAATGAAAAGACAAACGATCGAAATACAAAAATCGGTTCAACGGTTTAAATATTTTACGCTCGAAAACAGCGGTCACCATTATGTCGTCTGATGCCAAAGTTATAGAAAACAATCGCCTAGCGAAGGGTACTTTGTATTGCTTCGATTGGTAAGAGCTCTTTTTTCGTCCCCATCTACCACTACCGGGTATCGTTGCCGAAAATAAATCATTGTGTCATTCTACGCATACTCTGTCCTTTGCACCGGTGTGCTAATGGTGCCAATTGAAAAGCTTATTTTAACGCTAACTTTTCGTTCGGTTTTGGGCTAAAGCCTGCAACAAGCTGTACCGCAGAATTTTTCATTCGACGGAACACGAATGTGGGGAGTTTTTTTTGAGTTTTCTCGTATGAATATATTTCGAGGCAGTCGATAAATAATAATGTTTTTTGCACGTATGTTTGTATTGCATCCGTGTATAGCGTCGAATCTGTTTACCAATATGGTATTCATTTCATGAATGATTCGTATACGATGATTTAGTTTTTATAGAAATAGGTTTATTATTCACAATGAATTTTAATAATTTTAATCATAAGTTTCTTAGTTCGTGGGTGTTTGTATAATTTTTTTTAGGTATTTGTATACATTACTGTAGTAATGTCCTCCTGATATGAAGTTATATTTTGAAAATTTAGAGTACCTATCATATTTACGTTAAATATATTGTTAGGAGAGAATCCTTATAATATCAAGCAAAAATGCAATAAGCATCGTTGATAAAAAAAAAACCGTCATAGAATATATAGCCATTACGAATTTTCAATTTGATGGGATGTCATCATCAAATTGAAAATTTTTGTATGCCGAATGGTGCCTTAATAGAAACAAAGTGAAGAGCTATTTAATTAAACAGGCATATTTTTGATCCTATTTTCTTTTTAAATTGAGAATAATATTGCATTTTTCAAAAAATTTTGATTTTTCAAAAATCATGTTGTTTTCTAGCAGCTTCAATTCTAAGAATACACCATTTTCCAGATGTTTCTTTTTCAAGGGATTTTAAAAATTGTTGATTCTTTTTTCAGTTTCCACGCGTTTTCTCAATTTTGGGTATTTTCATTCAATTTTTAAATGTTTCGAATTTTGAATTTTTTTTCGGTTTTGATATTTCGGATCTTCCGTGAAACATTGAACCTTGTATCTGGGGTTAGCTGAGGAGCAGGAAAGTAGGCCTTGAATTTTGTTCGAAATATAACGTGCGTCCCATTGATCTTCGATCCCTTCGATGCAAAAACTTCTCTCAAGTGGCTTTAATAAAAGTATTTTGGACTCGCTGCATGGTAACACTGGCTGAAACATGGAGATCTTGAATCGGTGTTACCAAACAACAAATCTAAAATAATCCTATTTAAGCTACTGAGATTTATGTGCTGAGGAGGTCGAAGATCAGTGGGACGCACGGTATATTTCTTCTTCTACGCTTAGCGATGGTGGGTATGGATAAAAATTTCTCAAAATTTGCGGCATAGCTGCTTATGTTTTTATTTTGTTTTTATTTATAATTTTCATGCTAAACTTTAGAATAAATTGTCTAAATAAAATTTTATTGTTCTTTGGTGGAAATTTGGCTGCATTTTTAGCGGACTTTACTTTTAAAGTAAATCCGCTATTGCGTTCACTCAGTTTCTTAGTTTGTTTGCTTCTTTCTTTCTTTCTTTCTTTATTTCTTTATTTCCTTTTTTTTCTTCGCGTTCTCGCGCGATAACTCGAGTAAAAGTGATCGAATCGAAACCAAATTCGGAGGAAGGGTTGGGGTAGTTGAGTTCTCGAGCTGATTACTTTTTGGACGTGATGGGGACGTGACTTGGCGTGAGGAGGCGTGTTTCAAGGTTTTCTGGTTCTCGCGCGATAACTTGAGTAAAAGTTGACGGATCGAGTTGAAAGTTGGAAGGAGGGTGGGGGTAGTGGTACTCTGAAGTTGATTAGTTTTTGGACGTGATCGGACGTGAGTTTGCGTGAGGAGGCGTGAGTTGAGGTTTTTTGTGTATAGCTAAGATAAAAGTTAACATATTGAATTGAAAAATGAAAGAAGGGTAAGGTAAGTGATCATTAAAAGCCAATTAATGTTTGAGGATGATGGGACATGAGTTGGCGTGAAAAGGCGTGAGTTGAGCTTTTTTGTGTTCTCATGATAAGTCGGGAAAAATTGAACAGAATGATTAAAAATAAAAGAAGTTGGGGTTAGGAGAGTTTGAGAGATTATTAGTTTTATGAGATGATCGGACGTGAGTTTTGCGTGAGAAGGCATTCGTTAAGGTTTTTCCATTCTCCCACGATAACTCGAATAATACTTGATGGATTGAGTTCAAAGTTGGTGGAAGGGTAAGGATGGTGATGCTTTAGTGCTAATTAGTTTTTGTGGGTGATCAGGCGTGACGTGGCGTGAGGAGGCATGATTTGAGGTTTTTTGGTTCCCGCATGATAGCAGGAAGGAATGGTTGAGCGTTATAAATGATCAGATATCTAATTTATCAGAACGTGAGATGATTCAATAAAACGTAAGGTCACGGTTTTTGCTTTTGTATCAAAAATTTATCAGAATGTTGTGCGAATGGCTGAAAGAGTAGGCGTAGTAGTCTCGGAATTAAGTGTTTCTTGAACAAGAGTGGATATGATTTGACGTGACGTGACGTGACGTGACATGACGTGACATGACGGGGCTTGATTCGAAAGCGATTGACAACAAATTGGAAGGATAGGTAGAGTACGCATACTTTCAGCGATTATTAGTTTTTGAACTTGAGGACGAATGATTTAACATGAGGTCACGTTTTTTTGCAAACGTTTGTTCTCTCTCTCTGTAACTAATGTAAAACTTGACAGATCGACTCGAAATTTTGAGGAGTGGTAGATTAAGTTGGTCTCTAGAATTGATTGATTTTTGAAGTCGATTGAGCATGAGGTAACGTGACGTCATGTAATTTTAATTTACAATTTAAAATATGAATTTTAAAAATGAGTATAGTCAGCCTCCGAACCGAAGACGTAGGATAAGAAGAAGAGTTGGCCATCCTCAAAAGCATGTCGAACGTGAGGAAATATAATTTGACGTGAGGTCACGTTTTTTTGAAGAAATTGTCTGAGATATTGTTTTTTTGGAGCTTTTTGAACGTAAAATAACCTGACCTCACATGATTCCAAGTTTTGGGTTATAAGAAGATAAATTACGTGAGGTCATGTTTTGTATGATACTTGATAAATTTAGGTCAAGTGGAGTTGGTAGAACTTTTGAATTTTATAAAAAAATTTTATTCTGGTTAAAAAAAATTATCCTAATAACATTCTTTAAAATAGTATAATTAGTAAAGTCCGCTTTTAAGATACTCTAGTATCTTCTAGTTAAGGTTAGAGTAGTTAAATGCTCCTGGCGTTTCATCCCAATAAATAGGTAAGCGATTAAAAACTTCTTACATTTAAAAGGCTGTGTAATAAATTTGTATTTTATATCTCATCTATTTAGCAGTAGCGTGCTAAAGAAATGAGATTAAGAACTTCAAATAACTACATAGAATAAGAAATATAGCATTTGGCTCATATATGGGCATAATACATATTCTAGCTATACGTTGTGTCATTCGGAACTACAGACGCATATATGAGGAAATGTCTGGCTCACGAATCGATAACGATTACCTCAATCCGTTCGGAATTGTTCGAAATTATTTGCCTTTTTGAGACAGGCTTAAATTCGAGCGCACAAAACGCGCCTCGGTCGTAAAATAATCGTATAAAACCAAGGTAACCTTATTAGGGCGCTTCTCTTTAAATTATTTATTATGGTCATTAATAAGTCGAATAAAAGAAAATGGCTTTTCTTTAAACGAAACGGTTTCCTTTTCCTTACTCTTTTTTTTATAGCTTTTTATTCGAAAGACATAATCCGAATCTGATATTCTTTCGTATTTTTTTCTACTTTTTCATTACGAAAACATGAAAGCTCGTTCTAATCTCGAAGGTAATCCGATAGAAGACTCGGTGAAGCCCCAACCTTTGTCATTTTGCTTTTTCGAAGCCGCACAGCCGCGCGCGATGAATTGATAACCGCGAGGGAAGAAAAAAGTAGTGGGAGAAAATAAAACGCTGGCGAGATTAAATTCCTCGACGAAATTAAAGAAATATAAATTTTAATTCATACGGTGCAAATCAAAAAGCACGCCTGGTATTGTTCGCGAGATTTGTTTATCGTTGCGTGAATTTCAAGTACTATTTTGAATTTACAAAACTCAATTAAAATGGCTCGACGCTGCGTTTTCGCTGTACAAGGGGCAACGACGTATAGCAACTATACGAATTTACATAACAGATGTGAACGTAATTTGTATGTAAAAAGTGTCCCCGTACGATAGTTGCAAATATTTAATGATATTGCACGTGCTTTAAAGCCCCTACCTACTTGGGAATATTGCGCGAAATTTCGACTAATCTCTCAGAAAGACGATAACGGAGCAACGAAATTATTCGGCTGCGCTCAAAATCACTCTTCTTTTTTACTAATTATCAAATATTTCATCCCTACTTTGCTACTCGTTGCGTATACGATCGATAAAATTTAATGGTAAACGCCGAAATTTCCAACGATGAAGAATTTCCACGCCGAATCGTATTTCTCGACTTTAATAAATTTATTATAAAACCATCGCGGCGTCGATGTCGCGAAAAAGCGGCTATTAAAATTACATTAACTCGTCGACTACTTTTTCGCCCTTTTGGTTCGCGAAATTTAACCATTCAGGAGCCCGGTATCGAGTAGATATGTCTTACTGGTACACTGTAGGCTTTAATGTTGTTAAACTACATTATACTCTGTCGGTTACACTCGCGCGAAAACTTGAACAGATTTTGGCTCAGCTCCATAGCTTTACCGCAGAATTCAAATCAAACGCTTTTAAAGCGAAAAATCTACCACGCGAATTCTACCCCCGCTATGGTTTTTTTTTTTCATGTTAATAATGCAATTTATTGACTCGACTAAACACGTTCACGTTCGCTGCATCAGCGTAAAGGATATAACTTAGTTATCTCCGCCAATCAGTGGAAGGTGTAGTAAATTGTTACACTTATTCTTATCCATTTACGGTTGAATTTTAAGCGGGATAAACGTGCAGTGAGATTGCCCGTTTTAATTAAGTAATAGAGAAGTGGTTTCAAGGGTTACGTCTGATAAAACAGGAAGCTATATGAACTTTTCTTCGCTTTTCTTACTACTTATAATATGTTGATGATTCATATGCATCGGATTTATAATATTTTGATTTTCCATTGTGAAAAAGCGCAAAGATGTTGAGATGTAGAGTTGGATTCAATGAGAGATTCATGTATTTTGGCTATAAGAACATTTTGAACTTGAGGAGCAAAATCACGCTTCATATTAAGCCAGACTTATGATGTATCACCTAGCACAGCGATTTCCTTGGAAACATCTGGCTAAAGTGTATATCACTTTTGTTCAATCTATGCTGAGGTATGGTGTCATACATTGGTGAAACGCTATTTAGCATCATCTAGATCCGTTTTGTGCATTGCTAGAAAAAGCAGTCAGGAGCGATGCAGTTATTAAGGTGAAGGACAGCACTGTGGAATAGTTTAAGGAATTGAAACTTTCATCTTTGGAAGATCTTTTTGCCTACATGCAATGTTGTGTTCATAGGAGAAAAGAACTATTTGGTGTCCATCTCCGGCCGAAAGTGAGAAAAAGTAGTATGGATAGTGCTGTTTTTACTATTCTTAGGTGGATCAATTTCCACTCTTGGTTGCAGGGGGTATATGCGACCCTCATGGATGTTATTATTGTTTTAATTTTTATAGATGATGATGATGATGGTGATCTTATTATTTTTATCGTCATCGTTGTTGTTGTTGTTGTTGTTGGTGGTGGTGGTTGTGGTAGTGGTGGTGTTGTTGTTGTCATTATTATGTTCACCAACAAGCATGGATTATTAACAACCCCAGTAACCCCACTATATCACTACAGCGCTTGTATATTCTCTCTGGTAAAAGGATTTCTAATTTCATTGTTGTTGTTGTTGTTGTTATTGTTATTATTGTAAAGGAACGCATGTATCTACAATTCTACGTATATTATGAATTTGCAATTTGTCATGAATCTTTTCGCAAATATGTTTTTCATCTCATCATTTAATATTTCATAATACTTCTTTTTGTAGTTGTAGTTGTGATTGCTGGGGTTGTTATGGTTGTGGTGGTGGTTGTTGTTGTTGTTATTTTTCCATTGTATATTATCATCGTTTCTGCTGCTGCTGCTGTTGTTGTTGGTGATGTTGTTGTTGTTGTTGGTGCTGTTGTTGGTGGTGGTGTTGCTGTTGTTGGTGTTGTTGTTGTTGTTGTCATTATTATGTTCACCAACAAGCATGGATTATTAACAACCCCAGTAACCCCACTATATCACTACACCACTTGTATATTCTCTCTGGTAAAAGGATTTCTAATTTCATTGTTGTTGTTGTTGTTGTTGTTATTGTTATTATTGTAAAGGAACGCATGTATCTACAATTCTACGTATATTATGAATTTGCAATTTGTCATGAATCTTTTCGCAAATATGTTTTTCATCTCATCATTTAATATTTCATAATACTTCTTTTTGTAGTTGTAGTTGTGATTGCTGGGGTTGTTATGGTTGTGGTGGTGGTGGTTGTTGTTGTTGCTGTTATTTTTCCATTGTATATTATCATCGTTTCTGCTGCTGCTGCTGTTGTTGTTGGTGCTGTTGTTGTTGTTGGTGCTGTTGTTGGTGTTGTTGTTGTTGTTGTTGTTGTTGTTGCTGCTGCTGCTGCTGCTGCTGATATTGATGATGATGATGATTATGATGTTAATGATGTTGATATTGTCGTATCAAGAATCTTCTTACCTTTCTATTTAATTTTACTGCTTCTTCATACCATATTTTTAAACACATTTCGCGCCTAAACTCTCTGATCAATAATAAGAAAAAATTAAACTCCAAACCGCTCTTTTGTTAACATTAAAAATCCAAAAATATCAACCTTGACCGCGACCGCGACTTAATGGAGGAAAAGAATTGAACATCACTTTTGAAATGTACTTCATAGGAATAAAAAAAAAGATGAATAGTAATTTCAAATTTTACCCAGATCCCTATCGCAGATCACTTGAATGAAAAGTTCAAACTTTCTGAAGAATTCTCGAAGTCCTTCCCTGGAGAAATAGCCGGATAAAAGGTAAGTAATTTCTTCCATTTTGTAGTACATCCTTTGCGGACGAAGGAATAAAATAGTTTCGAAAAAATTTCATCGTTAATTTATTTCCTAGTCATCTCTCCTCGAATATATACAGTACACTCTACAGGAATATTATATGTAGATTGACGATTCAACGAAAGCGTAAAATTAAACGCTTGCGAGTGATGTAATGTTGGTATTCGTTGCTACGGTGTAAACAAATGCGCGGAAACATTTGCATAAACGTTTAACCAACTACGTAAGCGCGTTATTAAAATGCTGGAAAATCTAGAAGGTTATGAGGTTATGGGGAAGCAATGGCGATTTTCGTTATTATTGGCAATTAGTCGAGCGGTTGGAAAATGACGGAAAATTAAATTGGTCGGGCTGTGATTGCGGTAAATATTGAAATACGCGCGAGCATTGCGATTCGTCTTTTTCGCCAATGAATGGTCGATGCGTGAATTTATTAGTCGCTATTTCTGTAACAGAATTATTAGTGAGGATAATTTTTCAGTGACCGATGCACTATCGTTTCACCGGCAACAGTGCCGTAGAATGAAATTTCCTACATGCTGAACAAAGGAATTTCACGACTTGTGTATTTTGGTGACTAGTGCGTGCATCAAGACGAAAACAAATGTATCTTACGCTTTTGCGAGAAGGAGGTCGTGAGGAACAACTGAATGGAGTGAAACGATGTAAACATGTATTTGAGAGTTATGAAGTTTTCGTCGCGATAGAAGAGGCAACGCTGCTACAATGGTAAATTATAATTTAGTCTTCGTCGAGCGTATACGTAAGTAGCTCTGGCTTATACGCCTTTCAGCGTGGTGACGGTGCAGCAACGTGCCAGCGCCGTCGCAAATCAGCTAAATAATTAGAAAACTTTGAACTGATGAAGGCCCCGGCCAAGAATAAAATTACCATAACAATTACCACCAGCTATTTTCGTTTACACGATATTTAATTAAATAACGAACGAGGTGTAGGCATGTTTGTATTGAAACGGCGTACAGCGTGTTCGCTACGCGTTTCCTTATACTCTCGAAACTAGAACGAAATAAATTACCGTAGGAAGAGTAGGTAATTTCTTAATCCGTACATTAATATGGTAAGAAGTCGCGCCTTTGACTCGATGCTTGTGTTTTTCATTACCCCTCGACGACTTCGTCTTAACATGTTTATAATTGAACCTTATTTTCACTATTTGTTAGGTTACGATACGCGCCCAGAGAATTTCAAAGCGAGCGATTGTTTTCAACTAGGCATGATTAAATGAAGAATTTTCCCAAATCATTACTGGTGGAATTTTTTTTCTCATTCAAAAGCGCTTTTCACTCGGGTAACTTTCGACGATTAAACTTGCCCGCCGAACAAACAACAACTAGGACAGAAAAAAACACCGTTGGTGAATTATGAAAAGTCCATTATTTTTGCTTTTTTCATTTCTGCGGGCTCGAAATTTTCGTACGGCGTCTGCTGCATACGAACTAAAATGGAAAACAAATACCGGAGTTTATTCAAAACTGGAAAATTAATGGACTGTGTTTTATAATCGTTTTTCATTTGAAGAAGGTAATTTTCGCTTCTCCCTATCGTCGACTATTTCGTCTCTTTTACGGATTGGTGATGAAGCGAGGAGTCGCATGCGTGGATGATAATTTTTTTAATGGGATATTACCTATTCGTACTTCGTAGCAGTATGCGATAGCTGAATTCAAAATGATGCCTATTTTGTTGAAATTCATTTTCATCTATTTTTTCAACGTGATAAATTTTTTACCTTATTAACCTGAGCATTTTTTTTTTTTTGGCTACCTACTAATTTTTCTTATTTATTTTATTATATTTTTTATTCAAGCTATATGTACTCTCCCTTAAAATGGAGGCTTGGGATACGTTATCATTAGGAGGAGGGTAGTAATATAGGTAGAGGGTAAGGGGCATAATTTGTCGAGAGGCAAATTCATTTTGATTTAAAATTTAATTTTGTTTTTTGGTTTAACGTGCCATGAACTACCGCTAGGGCTAGAGGCACGAGTGAATTAAGCTATTAGATTTTGTTGAAAAGGTTAGACTTTTTAAGGAAGTGTATGAGGGGTAATTTAGCACGAAAGATGAAATGTAAATGGTACTCAGAGTATGAAAAGAAAAAACTTGTTTTCAAATTAAATTTTCTCATGCCTATTTTCTATAGAATAGGAAGAAGGAATAGGGGTTTAAAGTCTCATAGCAAAAAAAAAAAAAAAAAATTGGTGGCATGATACCAATTTTCCCGCAACGAAAACATTTTTGCTACGTCACCGAAGGAGGGGAGAGTAGTTGACAGTTTTTTCAGCTTACCTATCATTTATTTTTAACTGAGTTTATAATGAAAAACTATGCTATTAAAGCCTACCTGATTTGAAAAAAAAAAAGTCGGCAAGGGGCAACTTTAAATGTTCACGTTGCAGAGCATTTGTAGTTAATATACCACTTTCTGTTACGATACAAAAATTATTATTTATCTTGTGAATAAATTTATCTTTATTTTTTTTCCTGTTAGCATCTAATGATATCTTCATTACTTTTGTCCCTTCAAGTATCATATAAGTTCATATCTACCATAATTTTTTAAATATATCTTCAGTTTTTTTTCTCCTCCGAATTTTTTATTACTGATATCGACCACCAATAACGTATGTTTATGAAACAAAACGTTTGTGCATTTGTAAATTTAAAAATTAATGCTTACCAAACTTGTCTAGATATGATTTGGGGGGGCGGGTACTACCACTAAAGTTTAGCCTTAGAAATTAGTCAATATTAAGAAGGCAGAACTACTTTACGAGCATTGCTTCTTCTAATAAACTTGGTGTTGTACACAAATACCTTATCGTGGTCAATCTTCTCTTCAAAAACAGAAATATGATTGTTTCATTCGCTAATGCTACTCTTTTCATACTCATAGTTGTCTTCTCAAAAGACATGGCTATTCATCTTTAACGACTTGCCAAACTTCCTATCGCTGTACACAACCTGCTACATTGCCTTACATAAATAGTGTTAAAAGAATTCACAGACTCTGTCTCTTTTCTCGCAAATGCTCACAAATATTTATTCGGCAGTCATTTAACCCTTTTTTTTAATATATAAAAAAGCATGATGGGCTGACATTTTTAGACTAATTTTAGTCATCATCGAATCTTTTATCTAAGAGATTCGCGAATTAAAAAACTAGCTAAACTTGCCTACCAAAAGTTAATTTCGCTATTACATTTTTTTCTAAATATACCCTAAAGAAAGATAATCGCCAAGGTGAAAGTAAATACTGGTAATTTTCCCTGTGTAAAATATTATACACGTAAAGCTACTTAATATACAAAATTTATTTTCAACACAAACGCTTCGAAAATAATAAAAACTTTTCGCACGTGTAAAACAACTTCTCCTCAGCGTTCCTAAAATATGTTGAACTTGGACGCCATTTTCTCATTAACGTGTATCTCGTAGAAAAATTAATCATGACTAAATTTTTAAGCCGAGATTTTCTCTCCTTTTTCTGATTTTGGATTTTAATCCATCACTAGATGCTTTTTCTCGCGAGTTGTTTGAAAGTAAATTGAAAATTTCGAAACACCTGCTATGAGTGAAATTTTGAAGTTATGTTAATTTCCTTGTTTTTGAAGAGAACTTACGACGTTATAGTAAAAGTTGTGAAGGTCAAATTTTTCGTACCGGAGCAAGAGGTGAAGGAGCAAAGACGAAGTATGTTTTTTTTTGTGTAAATTTACCTAAGCCTTATCAACAGTAGTTGGGCAATGATTTCAAAAGAAGGCTTAGTTGGTTGAAATATACTCTAAAACGTTGTAAAAATGTGGAAATTACGTTATTTCGGTAGAAACATCAAAATATTGATTTTTTAAACTTTCTTGGAAGTTGGTGGTATTATAGTTTGCTTTTTAATGATTGAAAATTTTATTGTTGAAGTTTCCAATTTTCACAGAGTGCAATTTTTCTCTATTTTCACAAATTTTACCTTTTTCTGTATAAGTTGATAATTTGATTGCCCTTTTTATATGGTGAGGCACATGTAGGTTACATAATGGAGGCTTATGATTTTATTATACTCTGCTTTTTATCAGTCTAGAAGTCGTTACTCACGCTGTTTTCATTGGGCTATTGTGTACTCTTGATTAATATTAATATTTAAAATAAATGAATATTTTACTTTTATTCTTTATTTCGGAGATTTAAAAACGAAATCAAGCTGGGCCGTGATGCTGGTGATAAATTTTGGACAGTAAAAACATTTTTCACTTTCTAAAAGCATATTTTGTCGTCCAAAAAGTGATAAAAATTTTAGCTATTTTAAAATAAAAATTTGGAATGTCTAAAGAGTTTTAAATTTTTCTTTTTTCAAAACGTAACAAATTTAGTAATATTAACAAAAACTACAAGTAGATAATTTATTGATCGTGTGCACCGTGTATGGGCTTAATTAAGGCTATTTTTGACTGAGAGGAAAAAATATGTTCGATTTTTACCACACAAAGCTTCCCAAAATATCACGTTTTATTTCAAAATGACTTCTTATAATTGTTTCAAGCTCATACTTTAGGAACTCTAGTGGAACAAAACGGAGCATATTTTGTCTTTGAAGGACTCAAAAGTCTAAACTGAGCCCATCCTGTGCACACAACCAAGAAATTACCCATTCTTAATTCATTTTTGAAAATATGTAAAATTGTTGCTTTTTGAAAAAAATTTTATACTGTGTAGACCTTAAACTTACAATAATTGGCAACCAAAATTTTTTTCAGACTTCATATGACAAAATATGATTTTAGAATGTAAAAAATGTTTAATTGCCAAGAAATTAATTTTTTTTTTTTTGAAAATTAAAAAAATATTTAAATCTTTTACTTCATTTTGGGTTAGGGGTGGAAGTCTAATAATTGATTTTGGAAGCTGTAATTTTTATGATGTTATTTTGTGACCTCCCATCCACTGAAATTGTGGACACCGTATTGCTTACCTCTAAATTTTAAAGGGAAGATATATTATTTTATTCTCAGATGCAACATTTTGGCTAACTGAAATAGTAGGTTTCGACTATTTGGAGACTAACTGTTTTTATCATTTTGCAGGGTAAATTCCCGTCGCTGAAGGGGTTTACTGCAACTTCAAGGTGAGGATTGGGCCGCTTAGCGACTAAAGGTGGGAGCCCTAGTGTTGAATTTTATTCTTTACAGAAGTGATCGAACATAAATTTTTGAAAATTAAAACATTCTTTCTCATTATTCGAAGTTTTGTAGACGTCATTCACCAACAATAATCGCTCTACCATGATTTTTTCATATTAATAACACTGTAATATCTTATGTTTCCTTCAATTTGGTGTGAAAGACTTACATTTTTAAAATAAATCATTACAGTAGTAGAAAAATATTTTTTGAAATACTTCATTTTAGCCCCTTCCATTTTCAAGGCAGGCATACCATCATTAATTAGTGCCTCATGAATTGCTTTACTCGTGTTGTGAAGGAGGTTACATCGAAATAGAACACCCTGTACATCTTTCACTTGGTTATAAGACTGGGTGAAAGGAAGGCAGGAGCAGATTTTCCTTTCGTTCGAAGAGCGCTGGTGACCCAAATTTTTGATTTAGAAATTTTCCCCAATGAGTCTTTCAAAATGTTTAATTTATCTAAGAAAAAAATCAAAAAGCAGGAGCATGAAAATGCCCAAAGACGTGATTCTGGTTCTCTTTGCCTTACTCGAGTGTTTGCACTCTCGCTGAAATTTACACAGCTATTAAAATCTTGAAAGAATTTATTTGTTTTGTAATCAACTCGGTATGATTTTCTTTCCAAACAATGTTCACTGAAGCTAGAAGGCAACTGAGGCGGTATTTTCTTCCGAAGAAGTAGTAACTTAACAATAAAGTTGATGAGCTGAACGATATTATCAAAGTTGAAAATTCATAGCTCGTAAAAAATTGGAGAAAAAAATTATTAATGAATGATTTTTCGAAACTATTCTTTCATTTTGTAATGGGCTCTTAAACTCCACTTCTTCTACCTATCCTCCTAATTTAGAGTCAAGTCAATTTTTGCTCTAATTATTGTCGGAGTACGGAAATCAAACAAAATAAACAAAAAATAAAATTTGAAAAACCATAGTAAACGCACGTAAGTGAATTTTATTTAAGAGTGTAAAATCCACTAAAAAAGTTTTTGAAAATAATAATTTTTTCTCGAGCTGAATTCTACTACAATGTGAAAATTCTTCAATATCCTTTTTTCCTACATTCAAGGAAGCTTCAAATTTGCGTCAACCACGACAAAGTACAAGGTCATCGTTTGTACTATAAGCGAAACAAAAGACGAAATATCTATTTCGTCGGTTCAAAAAGCTATAGATCAAAAGCATTATTACTGAATTGAAAGCTGAAACAAAGATGGTACATCATGTTCATCTTTAGGTGTATAACGATATTAAAGCTCGGAGTTGAAATTTGATAAAACTCGTATACCAGCGAAGAGTGAAAGAGCGAATGAAGAAATAAGTAGACGTATATAGTAAAAGCAGAGAGCATAACGATAAACAAAATTCACGCTATAAAACCGGAGAGCAGTGCCAATAATCTGGCATTGTAAAAGGCAAAAGTACCGTAGATATTGGATAATAATTGAAAAGTATATCGAATTGCGAGTATATTTCTTTTTCGTTACACACGGTTCGAATATTATGCAGGATGGTACTCGTGTAAGTGTAACGAAAAAAACAGCGCGATATAAAACACTCGGATTATTTTAAACATCTTCACGGAGCGTATAGGAAGTAAATTCTGTGTAAGTTTAATGCATGTATATTTTTTTTTCTAGGTCGCCGGTGTAAAGCTTTTAATGCATTTTGAAAGTTGCCGAGAAGTAGATTTTTTCTGTTTTATAACTCTACTCGAATGGTATTAAAAAAATGATATTTTTTCGCATTAATTCGCATGTGGTGTACGATCAAGTTTTCGCATTTGTTTTGCCCCAAAGAGAGGAAAAAATGACTTTGTCAATGTCCGAAAATGAGTCGAGATAGTCGACGAATATTGTTAAAAATGTCGCAAGGACAGAATTTACAATTCAACTACGCGTAGAAAAAAAAAAAGGTAACATTCCGATGACATGTTTCAGTTATACGACACAGGAGCGCCATAGTCGTGGCGTTTTAAATATCATCGGAATCGAGTATGAAAAATTTCACGTTCTGGTTTAAATTCATAACGTACTGGTATATTATAAAGAGAAAAAATTCGCAAAAAGTTTTCATTTTCGTTGCCCTGGTGTTTAGGCGAGTTCTTTTATAAAAGGTTCGAAAAACGTGAAACTTTATTGTAAAGTTTTATGGTTACGGTGAATTTATATCGGATGCGTTTTTTTTTCTCAACTAGAGCTCGGTATAGCGAAAGATTTACATTGTTAAAAGTTTATCTCGTAACATCAAATCACCTAAAGTCATTCTCTTAATTATTCGCTGTTTTATATGTGCGAGTCGCCGTTCAAGTAGCGTGGCTGTGGAGGGTTTTTTTCTCTCTTGTATAACTTTTAATATTAATTAAGAAAAGGTTTTTCGCTTTTCAGCCTCTCGTCCGTTATATTAAAGGTAAAGTAAACTTTGAAAAGTGACAGATTTCTTGTGTTGGCGACGAGTTTAATGGAAATTCGAAACTCGCCTTTTATAATCCTAATGAGAGCGTGTAAGAGGAAAAAAATTACTCGAGTGGAGAAAATACGAGCCATGAAAAACATGGAAGAAGTTTAATCTTCTATATTAGGATTAAAGAAAAGTGATAACGAAAATGACGTTGTTAGAAGTTAATGTTATTTATTACTTCTAAATCGCTTTCCCAATCACAACCGAAGGATAAGTTACCCAGGGAATTAAAGCTAAACTGCGTTCATGTACAGTGGTGTACACTATAAACCGAATACGCGAGAAAATCGTGCAAGTTTATCGCTTGCGGCTGAATAAGGCACGCATCACGTACGACTATGGCCAGTTAAAAGTCCTTTCGATCGAACGCTGCAACGAGTTATCGTGTAAAGTGAAGTCCAATTTTAGGTTGTCATGGTGATTAATGGCGGTCTTATTAAGTAACACCCGAGGCATATCTATCTTGGTAAAACACATCTTAAACTGTTTCCCGGTTCCGGCGTCGTGGTGAAATAATCGAACCATGTCGAAAAATCATACAGTGGTTAGATGTGGTGGTAAACCCCTTGTGGGGTTGAATAGCCAATATTTAAGACCTTCGGATGTTTTTGATTGCTTAGATCTGTGTGTTAGAAGAATTATGTGATTTTTAGCTTCTTTAAAAGGTATTATTGTTGATTTTAATTTGTTTGAAAATGAAAACATTTCCAATAAAGAGAGTGAGCAAAAAATTGTTGAAAAAATATTCAGAAATTAAGAAAAAAAAAGTGATGTCAAAAAAAGAGAACAGAAATAAAAGGAGTTCAAAACCTACAAAGAATTCCAAAAATGAAAAATTAAAAGACATTTACATAAAAATGATAGAACATTGGAAATTGAAAGCATAAACATTAGTGAGAGCGACCAAAAAATGATGTTTGATAAAACATCTCAAAGAGAAAAGAAACCAAGGTCACAAAAATGAAGAAGAATATTAAAAATTAAAAGATGCCAAAAACTATAAGAAATCCCGAAGATAAATATTAAAAATATATTCGTCTGCGAATGATAAAATTTCAAAAAAAAATATGTCTCATGAGAATGACCAAAAAATGTTTGAAAAATATCCAAAACCAGAAATAAAACAATGTGCGAAAACAAATAAAATTATTAAAAATTAAAAGAAATCAAAAACTACAAAAAATCTCAGAAACAAAATATTAAGATACATTTCCAAGAATGAGAGAATTTTAAATATGAAAACATGTCCAATAATAATAAAAATGACCAAAAGATTTTCGAAAAAATATTCAGAAATAAAGAAAAAACGATGTCAAAAAAAAAACAGAAATAGAAAAACGTTCAAAAAACTCTAAAAATTCCTGAGATGAAAAACGTCAAGAAATGAAGAATTGTCTGAAAAAATAGAATGTAGAAATTGAAAACATGTCCAATAATAAGAATGATCAGAAGATTTTTGAAAAAATATCCTAAATTATAAAGAAAACATTGTCCAAAAACAAACAAAATTATCAAAAATGAAATGAGTTCAAAAACTATAGAAAATTGAGGTAACGAATAACATCCAAAGATGAAAAGATTTCTCTGAAAATGATAGAATTTCCAAAAATGAAAAATATTCAATAATGAAAGTGATCAGAAATGGTTAAACAAATAATTGAAAAACAGCAGAAAAATTGAACAAGAATGAAGTAAAATTTTTAATTAATTTTAATTGGAAAGCTACTAAAAATTCCTCAAATGGAAAGTGTCTAAAAATGAAGTAGACCAAAAATGTTTAAAGAAATTTCAAAATTTCAATAGGCAAAAATTCAAAATTTGACGAAGTTGCTTAAGAATCACAGAAGTTGAAAATATCAAGCAATCCCAAAAAAGGTTCAAAAATGTATTCAAAAACTGAAAGAAAAAATGTCCGTGAATGAACAAGACTTCTAAAAATGAAAATATTTTGAATAAAGAAGCGTGTCATAGTAAAAGTAATGTTGAAAAACATGCTTAAAATGAAAAAAAAATGCGGAATATCGCACAAATCGTTCAATCGTAAAGAAAAATGAAAAACTGCAGAAATACCTGAATTTAAAAGATTTACATCTGATAAAATTTGTGATTCGTCTAAAACTGAAACGACAGCAAATTGGAAGGAATCACAATAATTAAAATATTTTAATAAATGAACAAATTGTTCAAGAATATTTTTTTAGTGAAGTTGTTTTTGATAAAGAAAAAAAAATCAAAAATTAACAGAATTTTCAAAAATAATAAGTTTCTATGAAGCAAATGATTGCAAAAATTTGTAAAAATATTTCGAACTGAGAAAATATTGAATCATGTTAAAGGATTCAAAAATATAATTACGTACATTTTTTAATGTTCAAATAAGAAGAAAAAAGAATGAAATTTTTAAGTTTAAAAATAAATCATGAGCACTAAAAAAATCTAGTACCAATAAATTGTAATAAGATGAAAAAATTCGCTTAAACTGACATGATATCTTAATATGAAATGAATAAAAAAATATATATATGTAAAAAACTTAAAAAGTTTACAGATAAAAATTACCAAAAAATGAATAAATTACTATTATATGTTTAAAACTGGAAAAAAATTATACATATCAATATCTGTGAATAATAAATAAGATGAAAAAACCAAATATAGAATCATAAACACATTGGTAATAAATGTTAAATGGTTTTAAATATTGTCTATGAAGAAAATGGTAGAAAATATAATTGTGAAAATTTGATCCACTTCTGTTCCAGTGTATAAGTGGGGGAGGGGAGAACAAAATATTAGGATTCTTCAAAATTAAATACGTTAATTATTTCAATGATGTGTTTTATGAGCTAATGGCACCAGCGCAACTCGTAATTCTCACTTTCAATGCGTGAGTTTGAAAGGAAGAATAGTAATTAAAACATATCACCGTGAAATAAAATTGACGAAAATTACTTTCAAAGGCTCAGCATGTCGATGAGAGTTTCTTTCGCTATTGAAAATGGGTATATTTCGAGTTAGAGCGAAGGCTAAAATTTTATATTCATTAAACAAAGGCGAAAAACTGCTTCAGCTATAACGCGAAACGACACAGAGCCGCGTATTCAATTGGGCATTTAATTAATGAAATTTTTCGCTATAACTAATTAAACTCACACGTCAGCAGAACAGACCACGGTCGGCGCATTTCATTAAGGTAATTACGGGCACCAACCTGAAACAAAAACAAAGTAATCATAATTATAAGGATTATCCTCGAATATAAAAGGCGATTACTGGAAAACACGTAATGAGGGGACATGCGATTTTTTTTTCACCGAACGTTAATTCAGAGCGTAAAATACAGTAACGGCGGTAAATTCGGTGCACGTGTTGCGAGCTCAATCGCGTCGATCGTATCGGAATATTAAATTTTCGATTTTTGCCGAACGCAGTGGAGAATTCTCACCGGTGACTGAAACCACTCCGGGTACCGGGAGATAGCAAATTACTATGATTTAATGTCTCCATTTTGCCGCCTTGTTCCCGAGCGGCGGGGAAATTGCGAGGCCGCAAAAATTACGCTGAATTATTCATTCGAACGTGTATTTCTCTTTATTATTAAATTCAGTGGTGCTCAAATGTGCAGGTTTTACAGGGTATAATTAAATTAGTTTTTTTCTGCGCTTTTCGCTTCGAGTCGTTGGAAAAAATAAGTATAACGAAGAGGTACGCTGTTGGATTACATTCGCTAACGTGAAGGGTATATATTCAAAAAAGGTAATCCAGTCCAAACACCTTTGTCGGCAGTATTCGAGTTTAAACTGAGCTTTTCTATTCTACGACCTTCGTTTTATGAATATTTAATTCGAGCCGAAAATCTCGCCGTTATCGCGACCCGCTATGTTAAGTATTTACGCAGTTCGGCGAAATGTTTTTCCTACATTCGTGTAGCTGGTACGTATTATGTATGAAAGTGTAGCATCTGTAATAAGAGAGTATTTCGAAACAATTGTTAAATTACGCATATCTCTTTGACATCAAGTTTATGAAGCTCGCGGGCATTTTTAGACGCGAAAGATTGTCTACATCTGAGGTAACAATAATTTCTGTTTGCGCCTCTCGTCGATAATTGTGTTGCTAAAAGATGTCAGCGGTGTTGGCAGTACTGACAACTTAATTAATACCTCTCTTTGAGTGGGGTTGTAGATATTTCACGCGTGAACTTGTACCTATGAATGTTTTCCTTTGAGAATCGATGCTTCAACGTGTGTCACAGGATGATTACAAGGTCGTGGAAAATGATGAAAGCCAAATAAGAGATTATAGGAATTAGTATTCGATTTCTATGTACATTTTGATAATTTAATTAAACTAGTAATGAGATACTTCCTATAGTAACGTCTTTCTATAGAAGATTTGATGATCTGTAAACTTAAACCAGAGTGTTGAATTACGTTTTTGAAGCGGAAAGAAATTGATATATCTCTCAATAGTATGAACGTACGGTTTATATCGGATATCAGAGTAGAGTCAAGTTAGAAAATGCTATTTTTCCAGGAATTGTAACAGTAAAAATATATGCATAATTGCATATTATGTGCGATGATGACATTCCCCATCCTCTACTTAGATATTATTCTCAAATAAAAATAACAAAAAAAAATACTGCCAACGTTGGAGCCTCCTTCTCCCGGAGGAGAAGCACGCTTGGACTCTCAGCCACACATATCGAATATTTTTAAACGAATAAGGAAAAGAAAATTAAAAATTATGATGAGTCACCACAATCGACAGTCATGTACTGGAACGAAAAAACAGGTGAATGAGCAGGAATGACCCCAAGTCAGGTGCTACACTACCCATATCTTATCTCGATCAATTGATATTCCCCTGAGCCTGAGACAACGTGTCAATGCTTCACTACTCTTATTGATAATCATGTAATTAATGTGTGTCCTTTTCGAAGGAATGAGAGTGTTTAAGTACCTGTTTTTTTAAATGAATGTTAAATAAAGAAAAAAAATGTAAGTAGGCATACCACATTAATGGCATTTGTTGAGGTTTACAAATAAATTACTAACCTCTTAATATCTACAGGCCACGCCTAATACCAAGTCTAAAAAACCCAGCCTTATCCCTTCCAAAATCACTTAAGAAAATGAAATTAGAACAAATGTAGTATTTCTTGCCATGCAATAATTATATGAACACATATTTCTCAAATTATAACTACTTGAGGCTTCTCAAATTATCTTCAAATGGTCAAGATCCCCAATTTTGGATCCATTTTGATCCAAATTTAAGAGGTCATATTCTGATCATCAACTAACTCTACACATAAAGTTTGACCTTTTAAGGTTGATTTAGTGACGAGATATGGAAAATTCATGAAATTTCCTCCAGCAGTTCTCCTCAAAAAGCCGTTTTTCTTTCTAATTTCCTTCCGAATACACTTGGGAAGCTGAAAATAAACAAGTTAGTCACTTGCGCTCATTTCACCATATGATACCACAATAAAAAAAATTTCGACATCTCGTGTACCCCACCTCATTTTGAGCTCGATAGCACCTCCTTCTCCTTTCCAATATCATGCATGGAGGTGAGTTGGGAATATTGTGTACTTCCTATCTCCAATAATTATATGAGTTCATATTAATTACATTTTTACTAATTTGAGATTTTTCAAGCTCTACTCAAATTTAGATAATCCTCCATTTTGATCCAAAGTCAAAAGGTCATATTCTGGTCACTAACTAACCCTACATACAAAGGTTTGATCTTTCTAGGTTGATTTTGTGAGGAGATATGGAAGATTCAGGAAATGTTATTGCTCAAAACTCCCTGAAAAAGCTGTTTTTTACTTCAACTCCTCTCGAAATACATGTAGGAAACTGAAATTTAGTTATTTTGATGTCCAAAGCTTACTCTTTTATATGAAATTAAAAACAAAAAAAATAAGGTATTTGCTTTTTCTCCAGTCGCCCTCAAAATTTGATTGATCCGCCATTTTGAATTTTACCGAAAAGATAAAAAATTAGTTTTGTCGCATTTCCAAGCAGAGTCTGTCACCAAGTTTTGAGTGAATTTTATGAATACCCAACGGCTCTGCGCGGGGAGAAACAAAAGCTTGAACATTTGTCAGATGACTACAGAATGGTCTGAAACACAAGGATTTGACGACCTCTACCTCCTCTGACCCCCCTCGGTACCCTTTCCAAATCAAGTAGGCTGTAATAGCTATCGTTTTTAAGTCAAAAACTCAACTAATGATTGTATGTACCTTCAAAATGTGGGAAGGAGTAAAAAGGCTTCATGTCATTGGATTGCGGATCATCTTGCAATCATATGACAAGTGTCCAACTTTTTTTTACACTGAACGTTGGTATAATAATTTAATAGAATACTCGAACGAGTGTGCTTGCATTATGAGGATTGCAAACTTGCGAAACACATGGTGTCTCGCTCAGACATTTCATGTTTCGCAAGTCTGCAGTCTGCAACACAATTATGTATATGATTCATACGACATGGTTGCTTGTACCTTTAGATTTTCTTGGCTAAGTTTTTGATTCGAAAGGACAGGTATTCCAGCCTAGCCATTTTTCATTGAACATACCTTCATATAGAAATACCCGCATTTCGTTTTGAGTTCTACCAACATAATGGCTGGAAAAAAATCGCTCGAAAAACCCGACTACTAGAGGTACGTGAGAGGAAAAGGTTTAAATATATGAAGGACATCATCATCTAAAGCTGCTTATTACCATATAATTTGCTGTGGAAGATATCAGCGCTAAAAGCTTTTTATGGATGAAATTTAGTCTCCTAAATTACAGTATCGCATTTGCACGGTTCGCGCATTTCTTACGATTTAATGTACAGAAGCCAGCAGTAACGAGAAACAGCGATGGTCTTCTCGTTGCGATAATATTTGAATAATTATCGTAATTTCGTGAAACAAACGAGCATCTCGAGAGACCAGTAAAAATTTCATCTGATTGATGATGAAGTTGCGTGAGACTTGTGAGTTTTATGATGCGACACGAGCAAAGTAAAAAAATTAATTGAGCTAGAAAATTGGACGTACTCGGCGTTGTAATAGTGCTGAATATTCACCATGTTATTGATTCTCATTGGAGAGCATATATTTATGTATAGACTAATTAGTAATATGAGAAGACAAATTTATAGCCATAAAGAGCTTTTATATGTTTGAACGCCTTTCGCTATTTCTGACACCTACTAAAGAACACCCACTAATCAGAGTGGTTCAGCCGACTTCGATAATTATTCATCAGCATTCCATAATGATGCTTGAAATATAATAGGGTGAGGTTACGCTTGGAATTTGCCGCAAATTATTTCCTCTTTGTGTGTCAATTTAGCAATTTTTGTGGTTGAATTTCCTTCTTAGTCACTGTGTTATTTCTTTGATGTTTAGTTCTTGTTTCAGCAAAAAAAAAAAAAGTTGACCCACTTTCAAGTAACTGAATAATCTTTTTTGATTAATTCAACGAGTGTTTTCTAAAACTTCACGTTTTCTTAGAACGAAAAGGATTACCTAATATATCTATACCTAATCAAAGATGCTTTATATATGTATATATCTACAAAATCCTCCCACAATCTGTTGTACATGTTTAGAAAGATTGATCTTTCGGTTGTCTATGCATTTAGTGAAGGTATTTGCTTCAGGTTACGTTGGCATCATTTCATTTATTTGGTAATTATTTTTATAGCGGTATTGAAATGGAAATAAATGGAGCTAAAGAAATCATTATTTTCATGTTCATATAATAACGACAGAACGATACTTCTTAGTTTCTTATTTCATTTTGACGCTTATCTATTCTAATAAGTACGATGTAGATATGCATATACTTAAGTTTTTTTTGTTCTTTTGCTTTTTCTTGTTCCATGTCAGTTCGCGTATCACTGAATGAATCTATAACGCCAATTTAACCAGTAAGTTTGAAAAGACGATGATGTAATAAAACTAAATTCTTGATTTTGGGAAAAATTGTTTCAAGTAGTAAACAGCAATTTATGACATCTTAATATACAGGCTTAGCATTCAGTAAGGTACATTAAGTACTTAATTAAAATTCGATATTCGGCAAATGAACATGCAAATCACTGAATAACAATCATCATTTGATTTATTTACGTTGTTCCACATCGAAAATTAAACAATAAACCTGAAAAAACTTTAAAAAAAGAAGTCCCGGAATCGGAACCAAACGTGTTCGCGGGGATTCGCTCAATGTCACTATTTACGTTTCCCTTTTGGATTTTTTCTTCATGACATGTTTACTGCATGTCATGTCATGTTCAACATGCAACATGTTATGATTCAACATATAATAAATTATACAACATGCAACATCGAACATCGAGTTCGAAAAGCAATATTCTATCGTAAAATTCAATATAAACATTTTGTTGACTGAAACGAAGCAGTTTGTATCATATGAGAAAATGGACGTGGATGTTGTGACGTCTCCAGTACCTATCTCTCGACCCAGGTTTATTTGTGTTTAACCAGCAACGCCTAAAGCGCGGCTCAGCAACTATAAAAGCGTTCAACGGTCGCAAATCTTTCGTTTTTTATTCACGATTCGAGAAGGAAGTTTGAACACGAAAATTCGTGTACGACGTTGCGGTAAACGCTACCGGTACGGAGCGCAATTTATGCGCGCTTTTTCTCAACGTAAAATTAAGGTCGAATTAAAAATTACACGTTACTTTTTGCGCGCACTGTTAATACGGCGACGCGGTATTTTTACGAGAAAAGTTTGTTTAATTAGTTTGTATTTTATTCGTGCGGCGGCGCCGGGCGGTTACTAATGACAGAATACGTACCATTGTTAGCCGTTGGCGTATATATTGCAGCTTCATTATAACGTACCGCTGAAAAAGCTGAAGAGTAGTTTTGGAAATTAACGGCATACCGGTAGGAGCGGGATGATCATTCATTAACGCTACTTTCGATTTCGAACGTTTTGTGAAGGTGAGATGTGCCAGAATAGGTGAGCTTGGAGGATTAATGTGGAATGATATGACGGGCCAATGAAACATGAAGACATGAAGTCATATCGACGAGAAACATACCTTCAGCAGTGAAGACGGGCTTAGGTGTACGAGGTATATTCTTAATAATGAAATTGAAATTCTAGCCACGTAAATGTCTCTGGTATTCACAGCGTTTAGATGGCAAGGCTCGGAAGATGTGGCGGGTTTCGCGCTAACAAGGCTGCGACACAGAACGAAATTAACTCCGTAGTTTGATTTCGCGCGCGTGAATTTTGCGGATCAAGGGGCGTTATAGTACGCAAATGTGCATTATGTACATATTCGTTGAATATACGTACGTTATATTTACTTTAAATTATACGTTCTCATATCTTGATTAATTTACGTCAATGAATATTTACGGCGGACTAGATCTGATGGCGCGAATTTCCATTTGAAAAGGAGTACCGTAGCGGAAACGTTGTGTATAAAAGACCCTCGCTTTCGCGTCTTGTCCAAGGACAAGCGAGCGGTCACCACCGCGTGCACTAATGTTGTGTATGTCACATATAATAAACATAGTAAAGGTTTATGGTCCCTTTCGCTATCGCTTATATTGCCGCGAATATATGACATTCAGGTGTTATTATGTACATCCCGGTTATAAATGAACGATAAATAACGCCTAGTTAATACCTCGCCATTCATTTTATTAAGCGTAAACTTTTGATAAAGGACTGGCGCATTAAAATTTTTGATCATTATGTTCGTCGCGTTACGCGCCACTGGCGATGTTCTAGTGCTCGGTGGAATTTAACGAGCGTTAAAAATAACTAATAACGAGTATTTACCGCGTAATACTGGAAATTATTAACGACGATTTTCCGCCGGTAAATCGATTATAAAATTTCATTATCGAATTATATGCATGATGAAATGCAGCTAGTGGTGTTTTAATTTCGAGGTTTCAACTTTTTCATCAACGTACGTCTTCACTAGTCGAACTGAGCGGTAGTAGTGACGATGTTCGGGTGCGTTCGTATTCCCCACCCTTTTCCGATCAAGGCCGAGTGTTAACGTGATTGAAACGCGTTACTGTAGTGTCAAATTTATATGATTGTGATACTGCTGTAAGTTGTTAGGCTCTTCCACTTGTGGAAGTTATATACCGTGTCCAACTGATCTTAATACTCAACAATTCGCAACTTTATTAAAAACTATTTTTTGTTTTTGTTAACGCCATTCACTGCAATTAAGGCTAGAGGCATATTAAAAGATGTGGTTTCAGTCCTGTCTTGGTAATAAAAGAGAGTAAATTTTGAATTTTCTGGGGATGATCATCTGGAACTACTGCAGCATCATCAGACGTTATAATACGGTTCTTCCTTTGTGATATTTTAGACATTTGAGAAGTATGTAAGGTATAGAAATCAGGTAGTTACATATTCTACATAAGGAGGGGAAGGTTTTTATTCAGGAGATGAAGATGTGTCAATAGAGAGAGGCTTGTTATCTGGAATATAATGAAAAACAGAATCATGTTTTACTCTGTTTACTGTAAAATCAACCTTTGAAGAGATATTGTGAAAAATTCGTTTTTTTGGAGGCTTCTAAACCTCTAAGCTCACATACGCTTAACATTTCTTTGTGGAACTATTTTTCAGAATTTACGAAAAAATCTTCTTTCATGAATTTTTATCCATGAATGGCTGTTTTAATTCGGTCTACAAGACAGAGACCAAAACCAAGATAAAGCTGCGACTTTTCGTTATTGGCTATTGATGAAGAATATAAAGCTTTAGCTTTGACTTTTGACTTTTGTAATTTATATAACTGATACGGACTTGCTTTAAGCTGTTGATAAAATAAGGCTATTTGGCCTTTTGATTTTCAGGTTTTTATTTTCAGCTTTTGGTCTTTCAAAGTTCAAAATTCAAATAAAAACTCAACAACGAGAAGGCCACACAAACATGAAATGCATAATTTTTAAATTTTACTTCATCTAATTCTAATTAATCTAAAGTAATGAGAAAAAGCAGACAAACAAATTAATATCAAAAAATAAAAATAAAAATAAAAACACATTTTAAAGCTTTGACTGAATGTTAATGGTAAATCTAAAAGATGTAGTAATAGTTGAGTGTACAAAAGTTGAAAACAAAAATTTATCTGGATAGCATGTCAAGAATGTTAGGTACTTAAGAATGGCTTGGCCAAGTAATGGATTTTGAACCATAATTATTCTTTTAAAAAAACGATAGAAAAGCCGAAAAAAAAATTCTGTAAATTTTTTATTAAACATATATTTACATTTTTTTTTCATAATCAAAAAATCATGTTATTTATTTCTGTAGCATCTTTCCTTATATTCCACTTTCTAATTTTTCAAAAAAAAAAGTCAATTAAGCCTATATAATCATAAATTTTTTTGACTTGATTCTAATAGGGATGTGATGTATCCTGAAAAAAATTATTTTTTGTAAAGACTAAAATTTGAATATTTTTCTGTTTTTTTTTGCGAAAAATAGGCCTATTTTAAGAGCTTGTAGTAATACTATAAAAATACATCTTCATCTCCTTTTTGACTTTAAAAGAGAAATTTATCATACTGTAAGTATATAATTCAATAGAAAATGAAAATAAAAAGGACTCCAAAGTTTTTATGTTCGGATTCCAACAATGAACACGTGTTTTCCAAGAAATATGGAGAATAATATACGTCGAAGTTAAGGAGAAAAAACGAAAATATTTATGATATTTTCGCGTTACCTTCAGCATAACTAAAATAGCTGAAAAGTTTCGATTCGAATTTTCCAAAAAATTAGCCGAATTTTTCATGCAAATGCGGCCTTTGTCGTGTTACGTATTAAATCCAGTTCGGTTGAAATTTCAAAGATTTCTATAGACTGAAAGCGCCGGTAGAGAATTAGCCGTTCTCGTAATTTCAAAACACCCTGTTTACATAATCCGATTCGAAATCGTATTGGGTTTCGCGCGCTTTTAGTGTTTGAATTATTAATATAAATGCGATTAAATTTCAATAGCGCGTTTGTTTTTACGGATGAACGAGGCTAAGGTAAATACTTCAAAGGACGAGGAGGTTTTTTCAGCAATGAATAAACATTTTGGGAACCGCGATTGAAATTTTTTCGCACGAATTTACACGTTGAAGGGTAAACGGGAGTCGTGATTTCGGATTGTTGTTGTTTATTGATAGAGGTTGGCGATTATAGGGTGTATGAGATACTTTAAGGTGAATTTTATGCTTTTCAACGAATTATGTAGCAATTAGAAATAATTAAGTTATGATAAATACGAACAAATATAATATAATTTTTTCTGGCTGAAGGTAGAGGTTTAAATTTAATTGCGTTTATTGGTGAAGGTAAATTTAGATGGAAAAAAGCATCACCATCATCGCTTAAATCCTCGTATGCATAAATCCGTAAACTCGTAATAGTTTTTTTTTATGGTTACTGTATCGCATTTCCCCTATTTTCATTTTATGGGTTACCTGTATACGCGGTTAGAGTATAGGTTTAATCGAGTAATTTTTAAATACGTATAAAAACCTCGATAATCTTCGAAACGATTTACGAAACGTATAGCGTGGCGGACAGTTGAATTTATTGGTAACATTTTTCAAAATCAGTAAAGTTGGACGAATTAGCATTTTTTATCGAAGCGAAGCTTTAATTGCGTTGCGCAACGAGTAAACGGCGAATTTGATTAACCGATATGTCACGAGTAAGACGCTATTTGTGGCGCCATTAACGTCACAATTTTCCAGCAATAAAATACGAAACGAATTGTAATACAGAGGTAGGTCACAGAGTACACAGCGGCGCAGGCGAGGGCATCGAGCTTACCGAGAGAAAAAAAGTTTTTTTTCGAGTTTAAAAAAACAAACGAATTATGACTACTTTTAATGATGTACATTGGACTATACATCGAGCCCGTCGGCCGCGCTTTTGCACCCTTTTTATCGCCGGGTCGTTGAAGTAAAACCATTATACAAGAAAAGTTTCGCAGCGACCGTTTAAAAAGCCACACTATAACCATTTTGAAAGTAGGAAACCTTCCTGGTACGGTTTTTCTCGCTGGTATGGCACCCGTGACTAGAGATCGTTCGTCCATAAATATTTATTCGAGAACAAATGCATTTTATGAGAGCTGCGGCGATATTTAAAGCATATTTACTTAAGAAATTGTCGATTCGCGGGTTTCGCCGAAGTCATTTAGGTGGGTTGCAGGGGCGCGCGGGATAAACAGTTAATACATATTCAGCTCACGTTAATTCTGGTTTCAGCGCATCATTACGTTCGATTAAGGCCTATATTAAAGCAAAATGAGTTTCCTTTTCGCTAATGACACGATTTGTCCGTTCAGCGTTTTCAAAACACTGTTAGCATCGTTATTCAATTACTTATCGCGAATGTAATTAAATTTACCGAACGAGGTCCCTCGGTAGATGGTCCGATGTGTGAATACAGCACGTACCTAGTCGACGAGTACGTAATTCATTCTAGTTACTGTGAATTGGAATTGTCAAGGTGCTAGTTGGCTGGGTACACGAGGAGTATGCTATTTAGTAATTTACGTTAATTACAGTGTGCAGTTTTCCTGGGTTTGTCTGCAAGAGTGTACGGTTAAATGATTACGATGGGTTCATAGCTTTAAACAGACCGTGGATTTGGATTAAAACCTCAAGAAAGGAATGCAACTTTATTTGTTTGGACGGAAAGTATAAAAGATGGAGTTCGGAAGCGCCAGATTCTTTCTGTGTGAAGGAGAGTAGGTTGCTTGTGTTGAATGGAAATTTACAGCTCGAAATTTCTACTACTTTTTGACGAATTAGCATGTTGACCGAAATTTGTAATTAAAAAGTAAGCTGTTATAGATAGCTTGATATGAAAGAGGGAGAGGAAGGATCTCATTACGTTACGTTACAAAGTACCTATTTGTAGTCAACTGGCTAATGTCCATTATGACTTGTGTGTACTGTGTATTGTATATTTATGTGAAGTAATTGTGGGTAGAGGTACTACGAGAAGAGATGCCCATTTTCAAGTTTTTTATGAAGTCAACCCTGATTCAGTCTGAAAAAAATTTTAAATGGAAATTTTACCAACTTGTGCTTTACTTTAAATATTTTCAAAGCGACACATAGTAGAAATGGTGAATTAGTATTTTTTGAAAAAAAAAAAAAAATGAAAAAAAATGTGATTTGCACTATCATCATTCATGAAGGTAGAAAAAAACAAGAAAATAATAAATTATGAATTTCAACAAATAACCATCCACTAGTATGCATTAATGAATTGTCTAGATAGTATTTAGAGTATAAAGATGTCAATTTCTTTTTTCGGAGAGGATAAAATTTTGGAAGTTTACAGTAGTCCCAAAGGAAAGATATGGATCTTTTATGAGAGAGGAGAGATGGCACATGATGATCATATGCGCATATTGAGCTGATCAAAAATAGGCATGTAATTATTACGACGATACTCTAATTTCCTGAAAATAAGGTATTTTTTCCATGAAAAAAAAAACAATATTTTTTTAGAATGGGGCATTCATTTCATAGGATGAAAGAGAGTTGGCCAAACGTAGCCCTTTTTAAATTCCCCATAAATGTTTTTCTATCGACATTAAAAATCAGCTGAACTTCTCTCCGTATACAGTAACGTTCAAAGTTCATATTTATATCTGAATTTTATCGCTGTAACCTAATCAACGATTGAATTACGAACGTCTAAAAGAAGAAGTGGGACATCTCTTTCACAATTACCTTTATAATTAAATTCTGTTACTCATTTTGGAAATTATAGTAGGTATATATTGTGATGAGACTGGGGTCGAATTAAATATAACTCAAAATACTTTTAATGAATATGATAATTTTTATTAAATTACAATATTATAACGCGAACAAAACTTTAACATCAAGTGATACAATTGATTGCTTAGTAAAAACTGAACCGAAGCCTTAAGGCGGCATCTGGTTATATAGTAAAATATTTAGTGAGTGTGTCTGTGGTAGTAATATAATTAAAGTTGTATGCTTGTGTTGGTAAAATATTTGTATTGGTGTGCTTGTGGTAGTAGTTGGCGTAAGATTGTATCTTTGTGTTAGTTTATTGTTGTGAGATTGTGTTAGTGAACCATCTGGTCATTTTAAAAGGCCGTCTAATTATACAGGCGCCAGTCTGTCCGCTAAGGTGATCTGATAATATTCGAGACGATTTTTCGTTATACCACAGTATATACGTATGTATGAAAATAGCTCGAAGTTTGTACGATAAATAATCTTGCGAATTTCTAAAAGTTTTTTTTTTCGTATTTTCAATTTGACTCAGAATGAAGCCTCTCTCAAATTTCAAGTGAAGTGGAAGAAGTCTAAAGAACCTAAAATTCTATTGTTCTTATATGATAATGTTAAATAAAAACACTGATATATCCTAGTTTTATCTTCTTTAGTGAATTGTTAGAGTAAATAACTTCTTGAGCAGATTATTAATCATGAAATTTCAAGAAATTCAGGAACCATAATGTAATCCCTTAAATATGAGTCAACAATCAACATGAATCCAAAATGTCACTTGAAGATGATAACCCTCTTTTTATTTCCCCCCCCCCCAACATCACCTGTGAAAGTGAAATTCTAATGTGATACACGTATAATACAGCTTTTCATGTGATCTATTTTTGGTGTAATTTTTCTACTCCAGTGTGTAGTGTGTACTTAGGGCTTGCCGAATTTTGTTGTTTTTTTTTTTTCGAAAAGTGAAGTGGTCAGGTTACAATAGTTGCTAAAAGACATCAAAAGGATGTCATACAAAGTTGAGTCCCACAACTCAATGTTTTCATCTACCCTCAAAATTTTTCAAGAAAATAAATTTTCAAGCATTTAAAAATTTTGCCTTTTCCAAAGTTATGGTTTGTCATTCAAGAATGAAAAAAATCTTGGCGCAATTTTTTTTTTTTAATTTAAAAACTCCATCATTTTTAATTTTTTTCAAAAAAGAACCCATTTTGGTTATTTTCAAAAATGAAGGACAAATAGAGACGGTGAGGGAAGTGCGAAGTGTGCATTTGCACCGGGCCCGGATGTTTTTTGAAGAGCCCGTAAAATTTAGCCGGGCTCAAATTTTTTGATGGACTATATTTAAAAACATGTGAGAACATGAAAAAAAATAAAAGTAGTTGAAAAGTTCAGAAAACATGCATAAAAGTTGGCGAACGTTGATTTGATAGTTTGAGACAGGAATGCGTTGTTTAGTATCATTATTAGGTGTTTTCTGAAGTGATAAAAATTAATTATAAAATATAGGTGCAATTTTGTTATTTTTGTGATATGAAGTGAGATGTAAAAAATATTGCAGAAGGTGGGGGTAGGTAATTTATCGGTTGTGAGTATAGTATCGGCTCAATTCAGACTATTTTGGCCCCAAGCGGAAATGTACTCTATTTTCGTTCCACGTGGTTTCCTAAATTCTAAGTCTTTTGGTGCTATAACATGTATACTGAGTCATTTTGATAGAAGTATGTAATGTTTTGGGAAGCTTTGTGAGGTAAAAATCAAGCATATATTCCCTTGTTAAGTTCGAAATAGCGTTAATTAAGCTCATACTGTGTACACGACCAATAAATTATCAAAACTGTTGCTTTTGAAAAAAGACATTATAAAACATTTAGAACTTCAAAATTGAAGACAAAATTAGCAACTGAAATTTTTTCAGACTTAGGTCCACAAAATGTAAGTTTAGAACGCAAAAAAATTAAATTTGCTTCCTCCTTTAATTTTTGAAAACCAGCAAAATTCAACCCACGCTAGCGTGTATTTACAGGTGGTGTAATAGGATACTATTTGTAGACATTTGATGCAAAACTCACTTAATAAAATGTTCAGGTATTTTCCACTCTTTCAGTCAATTTTGTAATCGTGAATGTTTACTAACATGTTCAATTGTTCATAAATGGTCGTGGGCTGTATTGAAATAAGAAAGAATTATCACGCGTAGAACTCCCTATACAGTTCCACTTCGAACTTCTCGAGCAATGCAAGATTTCGATATATAAGTATTCAATATGGTAATTTTTTAAAAAGCATTTCACATCGAAATAGAAAAGTTTTATCGAACGCTATGAATACATATACCATGGGAATAGAAAACGATTAGAAAACTCAGTTGAAGTTTCTCGGACACGTTACATGAGTAATAGACGACTCGCAACTCTTCATTTTTAAATAAATATGAGAGAAATTTCTGTCATTCTTTACGAGTTAAATATCACTATGATAATAAGATTTTCATTCTTCTTCACGACTTTTTACTACACAACATCGATATTTCGGCAGCACGTGTTGTCTTTTTAATTGCTCGAATTGGGTATTCCATTCACGAGACTTTGCTCCTACATCGTTGGCAACGTAACAACGACAAAATAACGACAATCCTGTGTCGACTCATTTGAATACAAAAAGTCGTCGAAAACGAGATAATATTTTTACGCAGTAACACTTCAAAGTGAATATAACAATGGAGCTGAAGAAGCACCTATACATCGATGGATGGAAAAAGAAAATCGTCGTCGAAAGAAATATCAACCGAATGTCTCCGCTTCTACATCAAACTACCTGTTGAAAAGGCACGCTTTTCGTAAAATACGAGCGCACTTATTTTCGCGAATATCGAAGACAAAACGAGGTGTCACCTTGGAGTAGACACGGAATTTATAATAGGCACTCGGAAGGATAGGAATTTTTGATTGTTCGTTCTCGCGTAAGTATTACAAATCCGTCGACTAAAACGTGGAAAAGGAAAGGATTTCAAATAAATTACGTTAGCGGTATTAGAAAGGGAGAAAAAAAAGGTTATGTGATATGACACGGTGGAAGGAGAAAGAGGGAGATTTAGGTTTTAATTAAGTAATTTTATCTGAAACTAGTATCAAAAAAAAAAAGGGTTCGCTAGTATCGAATGTCGATCAAGTTATGCTCTTTTTTCGGTGCTGGTTTTAACGATACGTAGATATCAGTACGAAGGTGGATATTTTTTTACATTTATATACGACTGGTGTTTGGTCATTATTTCAACGTCCACTACAGACGTGATAAATTGAACTCAACTTACAGCGAAATGAACGCCCGCCGTGGGTATTTCGAAGTAGTTTTTTTTTTCGCTATACACGGTAAGATGAGTTGGGAACTCATTTGTCATAAAATTTCGCTATAAAAAATTGTGTCGGTTAAAACTCCATTGATATTTTTGTTCGAACAATGGCTGGGTAAATAAAATGATTTTTTTCACTCGGTCGCCATAAATAGCGTATCGAACGATATAACTTTCGAATTGAAAAAAACTCGGATTTATTTGACCTTTTAGAAGAATCAAGTTTACTTTTTATGTCCGATGAGGAGCGAAGAGAGTGCGAGTGAAAAAAGTCTAAAAAGTTTATCCCGAATGGCGGCTCGTATACGTGCTTTGTGTTAGCAACTATAAGGACGCGTACGGAGTTACGACGTTCCGGCTTTTCATCCGTAGCCGAAATTTTTCACGGAGTAACCATAAAAAAAGAGTAACAAGAAGAATTTGATGGATGAGAAAACATCTGCTTCATATGTTTGATAAAATAATAGCCTCGTTAAAATGTTTTCCGCTCGGATTTATAATTTAAGGAGGCTGTCAGTTTTATTGTCGGAAATTTAACGTGGAATTAAAAAAAAAAAAACGCCAGTTGCAAGCACGCGTTCGAGCGGAATAATATTTTATCGTTTTTACTCGACGGGCGAATTTTTTTCGCCGTTTTAATCTGTTGATCGGGAGATGGAATTTAAATTATGAAACTTGTTGGTAAAAGTCGAACGATACTGCAGAACGCGTTAATAATTCGGTGACAATGGTATAAGTGAGGCGTCGCGATACGAATGATAGATTAATGTATCGCCGGTATATTCAATTTGCGAGTCGAATAATACGCATGCAAATTAGAATGTAAATCCTGGCTAATTGAAAGCTCCGGTGCAGATTTGCAACGATGCCGCGTCACGTGCTCAAGTTTTGGTAAACTTCATTGATTGTTTTTTGGCTAATCGGTTCGAACGCTTTAATAAGTTCAGTTTGATATTAAATTCGACACGCTAGGTATCGAAATGTCGAACTAAAAAGAGGATTTCTAGCAATAGATTTGGATTTATATGCTTTGAAAAAAAGAATATAGAAGATTTGTGAATTTTCCAGACTTGGTTTCCCTCCAAAGTTGTTTTTGGCTATGACTCTTCTCCTAACTTACATAGGAAACTGAATTCTGAATATGTTATTAATTTTAACCCACTTCGTAAAAAAATGATTCTTTTGTAAAACGGAAACAAAAATTATTATATTCTATCCTAGTGTAAAAGCCCCTTATATTAAGTGGGTCGCCTCTTGTAGAAGCCTCCTACTGACATCATCATGTCATGATGGTGGGGTGGACCGATCTGCCTTTTGAGTATTAATATAGTAATATGGAAAGATAAAAGTATAGTTCCATCAGGGTTTTGATAGATAGCGCAGCGCCAACTATAAATTGTGCACCTGGTGTGCACTTACTGTACAGTACCGTGTAAAATTGTACGTTGCGATGGGTTTTCAGGTTTGCTGCGTGACGTCAGAGATTAGTGGGGAAAGAGGAGTGTTGAATGAGTACCAATGAGCACTTTCCGTTTCCGTTCGACCTCTAGTAAAGGGACGTTGGTGCACATCAAGTGCACAATTCGCATCTAATATAGCGCCCTCTATCAGGTCCCTTGATGCGTAATGCTAAGAGTATTGGAGACACACTGAAAATTAACAAGAACTGTCATGATAATTCCCAAATAATTTTTGTTTACTCCCATCACATTTTAAGCTCATAACCCTATCTATCTTCAATCGAACATCGCCTGTGGAAGTAAAATTGGGATCCAAGAACGAGAACATAAAAGTGATAAATCTGAAGAACAAAGAACAGAACGAGAACAGAATATTTTCAAGCTGAAAGATCGAAGAACAAAACGAGAACCAACTAATGAACAATGTTGAGGTATAAAAACAAGAACAAAAACGATGTAACTTTTTTTATTTTTCGTTCTTTTGAAAGTTCATGATTTATTATAAAATTAATAGATATCATGAGGGGAAAGAGAAAATAAGAAACTTATACTTGAAAGAGGGCAAGTGCTACATATACCCATATAAGTAATTTTTTTTTTAATTATTAGCTTCATTTTATTAATTTTCAATTTCAACAACATAAACTGTAAACACGTTATCAAAAAAAAGAAAGAGAAAAGAAAGAAAGAAAGAAAGAAAGAACAAAAGGAAAAGTTGAAGAACGAGAACAGAACGAAGAACGAACACGAACGAGACCATAAAGGATTGAAAGAACAAAGAACAGAACGAGAACAACAAGGTAAAGAATTAAAAGAACGAAGAACGGAACGAGAACAGTTGAAACATTAAGAATAAGAACGAGTCAGGAACAAGATCAAATGACTGGGTCTTCCCAGGAACGAGAACAGGAACAAGAACAGACATATGTTCGTTCCTACAACACTGATTTTACAAGCCCACATTTATGAAGTTTGTAGTATTTGAGGTTCCTCAAGCTTTCCTTAGATTTGATCATTTGCCATTTTGGATAGTTTTTGAACATAGATGAATACGTAGATAGCCATTCGTACGTTAAATTTTAACCCTCAAAAATGAACTGGGATCGTTTTTTTTGCTAATATCTTAGAAACAAGTCAATATAGAGAGCTCATTCTAAAGAGATTGAAATGCAAAATGACTTTGTTTTTCTGAAAGGTGTACTGTCGTCGATTTACTTTTGAAATTAATTTCGTAAAAGAGATTATTTACTTTACTATGAATTATCTGAAATAGTAAATCAATGACAGTTTTTTTTTAATATGAAGCACATTCAGAATTTTATGCACTTTTGAATGAGCTACTAAACTTTCAAAAAACCAAGCAATAAATGAAATTTATTTTTGGTATTGGAGCTCATTCACAGAAAGTTCTCTCAAAAATGAATTAGTTTTATTGAAATATCTCGAGACTCACATGGATGATAAAAATGTTTTAAAATTTAATCATCTATAAAATGTGAAGCTCTTTCGAATGAGGTGTTTCCAAACGCTCTAACTCAATCATGGATATAAATAAAAACATTTCTGACTCTTTTTTCGACATTATTTTATTGGTGATAAATTCTTATATACCAGTGGGCTATCTAGGTACAGTTATTCTATTTTTGACTTAAATTGAAGGGTCATATTTTCGTCCTTGACCAACCCTACATACAAAATTCAAGTTTTTGGAGTGAATATTATGTATAGATATAGAAGATGAAAAAAAAGAGTAAATAAGACATGTTTAGGCCTACTCACTTCATTTGTAGTTTTCACATACTTGTGTCTATTTTACTTTATAAAGGAAATAACGAGTGAAATTTATTCATATTTACTATCTTACATGAATACTGTTCCTAGAGCTCCTCTTTGAGGCAAAGAGTAAAATATTTAAAGTTTTGCAAGACTTCGAAACAACAAAAATCTAAATGAAACCTTATATCCTTAATACTGCCATAGCTGCTAGAGCTCCCTTATTCTTATTTTAACTGATTTTGATGCAGTTTGATTTGTATTTTTGAATCAATTTTGCACACTCTAGTCCTCTCTTCCACCCGTCTTTTATTTTCATTATTTTATTTTTTTCATTTAATCAAAACAGCGAAAAATCTTTTTAAGGGCATTTCTACACAACTCTATTTCCTTGATTCATATTTCTACTGATATTTTTGATATAGATAAAAAATTCAGCTCTTCTATCTCTATTTATGATGCCATTCCGCTTTAATCGCATGCATGACGTCATTATGTCCTTCGTCTTAATAAATATCAACTAAAAATGGTCTAAAACGTGAAGATATGAAGTTCATTATCTCCCCGACCCCTTTTTTCCATATCAGGTAGCATCATTTCATGGGATTCAAACAAATGTGAGAAGAGGCTTCGACTTCTTTATTTGTTGGCTAGTACTTTTATATTGAATGCAAAATTCTACTAGAGGGGTCAAATTTTTGTAAAGAAACCTCAGTCCCATATATCTCTGCCTACAATCTGTCAGGTAAGCTGTGATAGCTTCATTTTTTTTTTTTTTTTTTACTAAAAATCAGCAAACAGTTCGCTTATTGCGTACATAAAACAACGTTGAACTTCCAAGGTTGTTTTTTATACGCGAGGAGCCAATCGTAAATCTGCTATTACTTGTAAATTACGTAAATTCCCGACCCTTCAAATGTAAAAATAGAATCGGAAACGAACTATATGATCCGTATTACCGCCATTGTTGCAAATCAAAATATTCCAAATGAATTCGTAAAAGTAAAAATTTCTTTTTTCTATTTCCGCATGGTCGTTGGTATGTTATATTACGAAATCCATATGTAGGCAAATGGATATAGATATAGCTACATTGTATGCGTGTACAACGTATACCGAGGGAACACACAAACGTATTCTTTCTTCTATGGCATTAGTCAAACTATAACTGCGCTCCATTATTCAAATTGGAAAAAAAAAGGAAAACTATTGCGAATAAAAATTTATAGCACACCGTATTGCCGTATTGACAAAAATGGATACAATCCAGTAAACGGAAGGAGCGTACTCGATGGACGGAATTATTCATTTCTAGGTTATCCGGCTTTTTAATGCGCAATGGCGAATTTTAAATTAAAATACGCGCCAAGAAATGGAGAAGAGATACCATTATTGGGTTACTTTATGGTATTCCAGCCGGGGAAACAATTACCGATAATTACGACAATCATTTGGCTTCGCATATGTATTTTTTTTTTATTGATGAATCCAGAATGCCGGATGCTATAAAATGAGATGGCTGTAAAACATTATTGTTTTTAAGTGATTTTATGCGAATAGGAAATTTTTTTGATGCGGTGTTTGGTAAATGAAAGAAATTCTATATGCGTGACCTAGATTCGATTGAAGGTTGCTCATTCCTTCATCGAGGTTCCAATGAAATTGTTTAAAATAAATAAATGACTTAATGTTCCTTTTTTCAACTTTTTTTGTTATTTTTATTTGTTTTGGTCATTAGTAAATTTAAAATACTTCTTTATCCTTTTGCAGTGACGAAAAATATAGATTTTCCTTTTTCAATCATTAAAAGAACATAAATTACTGACCAAAGGAAATTTCATAAATGCCGAAAATAATTAGCAGTATTTCGAACGAAAAAAAATTCTCGAGTATCACTTAAAAAATGGAAAAAGCCACGAAAAGCTTTTGATCGGATTCATAATTATGGGTATTCGTCGTACCGCATTTAACACACTTCACCGTAATCTTCATCACTTCGCTCGAGCACACGTCTTTGTTTTTCAGACACATTCAAGTTGCCTACTTCATAGAGTAAATTTATTATAACGGTTCAGCGTTTCACAACGTACACTAAACCTCTCGAATAACATGAGTAGTGGAGTACCTTCGCGCCCACGTTTACCGGCAACTTCCGTGCTTTTTAAAATTTATACACATCTCTCCCACCATCTACCTATTTCGAGCTCAATGAATTATATATTCGTCTTATTAAGCATTGCCTTGTGACCTAGCACGTTTATTTGTATAAAATGCTATTCGTCGTGTCGCCACAATCAAGTAATACTGTTAACACACAGTATTCAATTGACTATGATTTAAATGCTTTAACACGATGCATAAAGATATTAACCAAATTACACCGAAGAGGTTCTTGTTTACAAAGCGATAAAATTCAGTCATTGAATGCACTTCCTTTAACTACCGCATCGATTCAGTAACTGTAAAATATCCGAGTATAGACATCAAAAGATGATCACCGAACTTGTCCTCATTTGGGTGCCAAAAAATAAATGTGTCCTTGTTTAGGCGCCAAAAAATGATTATCAAACGTGGCCTTGCTTGGGCACCAAAAAATCCTTTTATCAACATTTTCCCATTATTGTGATGAAATTTCACTCATCTAACCCATTTTAGAGAGGTTTTGGAATTCACCACCTGCGAAAGCTTCCTTTAACTGCCGCATCGCTTCAGTTCCATAAAGTGTTCGAGCATAGGCGCCCAAAAATGATTATCAAACATGTCCTAGTTTGGGCGCCCATAAATCCGTTAATCAAAATTTTTCTTTCATTCTGATGACATTTCACTCATTTAAACCATTTTTGAGAAATATTGCAATTCACACGCAGTGCTGTATGAATATTTAGTTGGAGAGGGGTTAAATGTAAAAAATAAAAAAAAAATAATAATAATAATAATAATAATAAGGAATGATAGAAATGATAAAAAATATAAAAAATTAGCAAATTAGCAATCATAAATAAAAGAAAAATTTTGGACTGGAAAACTAAAAATTGTAAAAAAAGACATAAGTAGTCAAAAATAAGCATCTATGAAAAAATTGATGCAAATAGCAGTGAAGAACATAATAAATGACAAACAAAATGAAAATTGATTAAATAATAATGAATTATTTCAAGAAAAAACCAAAGATTAAATTTCAGGATAAGAAAATGGCCAACTAGATGACCAAAATATGATTTAAAACAAAGCGTTTAAAGTAACACGAATAAAAAAAATTTCAAGAGATCAAAAATTTAATAAATGTATTAAAAGTGGTAAAATAAATGTTTCAATCAGTAATAGCAAAAAAAATGTCAGTAGAGTAAGTAACAAAAATGTTATATCCAAATGAAATTGGAACAACGTAATCAAGTTGGATTGATTACTTCACGTTTTGCTGATATAGTTCAGCCATCTTTGAGGATTTTGAAATGATATGACTTTGTGCAAACAAAACATATTGCATTTGAAGTGAAATAAAACTTGTTTGAGGTGGCTCCTACGAAAAATTGCACCCTCCCCCCTTCCCAAAATAAATAAATAAATTACATTTTCTATATCAGAAGAAATTCTCCTTCAGAATCCCTTTGAGCTTGATTAATTGCAAAGTCGTCCCCGTAAAATTTATGAACTCTCTGTCTTTCTCCTCCCACATATAGTATAAGCATAATGTGAAATTGTATCTCTCTATATATTAAAATCAAAATGAAATCGGTTTTGAGATGCGCGCGCATCCTTGTTTTGAATAGCAGGTATAAAAGGTATATAGAGGATAGCACGTCTACAAAGGAAAAAAAGGTTGTAAATTCTAATAAAAGCTTTTTACATGTACAATGGTAAGGTCATAAAATTGTTTAAAATAGCAGGTATACAAAGGGAAAAAAAGGTGATAAATTTCAATAAAAGCTTCGTACATAGGCAAGAGCTAGGGTAAAGTTGTAAAATTGTTTAAAATGGCAGGTATACGAAGGTATAAAGGGGCGAGCTCATCCTGAAAGGAAGAAATCTTGGTGGGGGGGGGGGTAAGAAATACGTAAGAATAAATTAGATTGTGCAGTTTGGAATGTAGCAGTACTTATCGGATAAAATAATTCTTTTTTCTTCATTTAATTTTTATTGCGAGCCCCGAAGGGGCGAGTAGGCACTAGTTTTTTTAATTTTCATATATTGTATACACTCTCTTCCAGATCATTTTTTGTTTACCAAAAAATTTCAATTGATGAACACTTTCACATATTTAGATAGTGGTTGAACTCGTCGATGGAGCTAATAGTAAACATTGTCCTGATATCGGTCATTGTCATTTTCTCGAATTGAAAGCTTCATGTATGTAGTTGAGCTGGAAAGAATGCGTAAAGTGTATGATTCGATTTGGAGACCAGTGATCCATTATAAAGTATGGAAAAAGTAATACAGATGCGATCGGTGGGGGCAATGGCGTTACCGCGTTTAGTTTCACCATCGTTAAAATATCTCCGCCTCAACACCATATTTGCGCTTAGAGATCGCATTTTTAAAACTCGCTTTTATATTAATGAAAAAAAAATTCTCTAGAATAAACGGTAAGAATGTCTAATCACCTTTTAGCTTTCGAAATTTCAGTGTAAGCGGGACGGAACCGGAGCCATATCGTGAATATTTTAAACGCTACGAGTTTTAAAGTATAAAACAATTTTTTTCGTTTCCACGAACCAAGTTGAGGTGGCGGTTTACGAGCGAAAGGAATACGGAAAAAAGACAGCGTGTTTTATTAACGACTAGAACTCGGCAAGCACGCTCGACGCGAGTAATTTTTCGTAAAAATTAAATCCTTAATTATTGATCAGATCGTGGTATTCGTGGCCGCACTACCATCGTCGCGTCGTCCGAACCTAATGAAATATTCCTGGCCGCGAATTTATTACATTCGACTCGACGAAATGAGAACCGCCTTTTATAAATATTAAATGGTCGAGCTGACTGTAATCAAGCGAAGGAATCCACGTAAGTAGAATTTTTATAAGCGACAAAAGCGCGAAATTGCGCGCGAATTATGACGAGGTAAATTCCATTTACGTCGGAGAGTATAAACCGGAAAGAGCGTAGAAGAGTGTAGGAATCTTAGGTAAAGTGTGCACATGATAAATGACACCGAGATAAGAGTTACCCATTGTTTACACCATCCGGCCGGCGCGCGAAAGGTGAAGCAGAGGGTGTATTTTTGTTCTAAATTCGCAGCGGTAAGCGGTGCTGTGGGCACAGAAGGAAGCTCTGGCGGTGAAATTAATGAATATTATAAAAGACGATTCGTTATAACGCTTATGATGTGTTTTGTGTATCAGCTCGAATGGTTTAACGAGCCGTCTTACCTACTCGCCATGCCCGAATACAAAGCGTTTAGATCTCGATTAGCTGGACGCCGCGCCGTTATAAATAATTCACGTCCGTTCCAGTCGTTCGTTCGACGTGTAACGAAGTGATTGACGGATAGATGGTGAGCGAATTCTTTCGATAAGATTGATGGACCGAGCAGCGAAATTTATTTAGAAAAATCGGCTCGACGAATTGACCCTTTGGGTTTTCTTCTTCGTTGAAGCCACGATATACGTGTGATACGCGTCGCTTCGTCGGAATTGTGGCGAGTTTGAGAGATGAATTTTTCGTCTAGGATGAGAAATTTATCTCACTTTGTTCATTGGTAGATAAAGTAATCAAGTTACGTGACCACGAAACGATGAAAAAGAAATCATTAGGAGCTTGATGACCAATGAGTAAATATTACACTATCACGAACTTGTTAGAATCTGCTATTCAAGAATATACAAGAATGCGATAAAAAAGTATACCTTCAAGTGAAGGTGTAAGGAAACAAGTATCTTCAGCTCCTATGGTCATTCTGGATTATCAACAAGCATCCGCTTGTAAATGCCCCTTTCTCTAGCCTCTATAGATGGGTAAGTTATTCATTGATGTTATAAACTCGTGTAATTTTCCAAAAATTATGATTTTGTACATAAATTATGGATTCATATTTCTATCTACCTCACCTTATGGGTACCTTTCAGTCAATCACAGGCAATACTTTTATGCTTCGCTCTCATTGGTTGCTTTGTTTACTATATTCTTTTTACTATATTCTTACTATGAGTATAAGCTATACAAGAGTTAATTCAATTGTTCGCTTGCAACCATTATGTTCAAAAGTACATTCCAGTGTTGTGAGGACAAACTCAAAAACGAAAATGAAGAACAACAAGAACGGAGAATTTTCATTGTTCCAGAGGAACAGAACCAAAAACGAGAACATAAAACTAGTATGATTGAAGAACGAAGAATAGCATATTTTCAAACTGAAAGATGGAAGTACGAAGCAAGAATCAACTGATGATAATGTTGAGGAAAGAGAACAAGAACGAAAAGGAAGTAATTTTTATTGCTCCTCGTTCTTTTGAATGTTATCATTTCTTCACTGAACCTTTCTGATTTGTGTTGCATGAAATCACGACTAATTCGAGTAACAGGCCAAACAACACAACACACAAGTTGGCAACGCCGATATCAGCTGATGTATGGTAGACCCACGTGCATCCATGAAAGACTCCGTGTAATAGAAACACAAATAATATGAATATGCACATGGGCCCACCTTTCGTGTTTATTACGATATTGCTAATAGTTAACTTGTTCGGCCTGTTATTCGAGTCAGTCATGATGAACTAAGATGGTTTCCCTCAATTTTTCATGTTTGTGCACTACACGATACTATTGATTCTACATGAAACAATTAGCATGTGATTCAGATTTCAGTCTTCTCTTCTCTTCATTATTCAAATGTTCATTATGGCTGAAGTGGAATCTTTTCAAAACTAAGATTAATTCAAAATAGCGGATAGTTAAAGTATAATGAATCCTTGAGCAGCCTCAGATCAAACTTGATACATATTAGGGCACTATAACTACGAGTATAACGGACCACCATTTTCTGCCATTTTTAAATATTAACAGTTCGCAATGTGTGTTATTATCTAAACTATGGTATTATCATATTAAAGATTTAAATGTTGAAA